>JAJOZX010010995.1:10000-25000 GCA_023014485.1 Bathynomus jamesi
TAATAAAATAGGTAATAGGTGATAAAATTAATAAAGGACAACGGTCAAGAAGGAACATGGATGTATGAATGAGTATGGTTGCATAACATCGACAGGACACAACATATAAATAATGACTCATAGAGAGTGACGTTATTATTATTATTATTATTAAAGAATTTACCATACATTGAATACGAAAGATATCCACATACTAAACACGTGATCGAAACGTGAAGGAAACTAAGTTACTTTATGACGTCAGAGTGACTTACTCTGTACGTACAGCATAAGTCATTATTTGGGAGAAATCAAAGGAGACGAATTAGAGAGGCACAGCTAAGGGGGGGACATTCGCTGTTTACAGCGAACTTCTAATGGCACAAACATGGATACTGTTCAACCATAGAAATGGTAAATCGCATTGTTGTGACACTATGGTAAATCGCATGGTTGTGACACTGCTCTCCCCTATGAAAAAGGATGTAATGGTGGGGTGGAAGTTTATTTACAATATATTAAAAAAAATGAAACGGCGACAATTTCGGGTTGGATTAATCAAGGCAATTTAGTGGGAAGAATGATAATTATATTAAAAAATTTAAAAAAATAATCAAGGGGAAAATTTTAAAATTACAGCAATTAAATTAACAAGGTTGAGGTCTGATTACTAGAACTGTAGTGGAAACTCTAGATCAACAAGGTATAAAGTCCGAAGTTGTCACCTTTAAAAAAAAATTATAAGTATGATTAATTGTGGCAATCATACTACATAAACAATCTTATAAACTAATGAACCATCTAAGTTATTTCTGGCATTTCGACATAATTATTTCAGTTAAAGTTCCAATTACAGGATTGAATCTAATTTAAGTAAAATTTTTAGTTTGTCCAACGTTATAGTAACAAGATTTACGGAACCGTGATAAATTCGGAAAGACTTCCAAGGTTAAGATAATTTTAGGGAAAAAGATACATACATAGTAAATAATGGTTAAAAGGAAAATTCATTTAAGGTTCAGGAATTTTCAATTCATATGGTGACTATTGAAATAGAGTTTAATCCGTCAGTATGACAGAGATAAGAGTTTCCGAAGTTATCATGATTATACAGTAAAAAAAACTAATCGTATTCACTATGGTAGATAAAAATGAATTAAATTTTATTGGTGGACGAAGTCTTCAGCAGTGGGAGCAGCAGAATGTAAACTTATTTCAAGTCCGAATAAGTTGGTAAAAGATTAAAATTGATTTAAAGAAAAGTAAAATTAATTTATTGAAAACATGAAAATTTATCTAGTTACCGTTTTAGATACTTAGATATTGTTATCCATTAAGAATATCCAGGGAGAAGGAAGATAGAATTACGTAATAGACGATGTATAGACCTTGGGTCGTGTGTATTTGGCACAGAGTGCAAATGCTAGGTGGTTTACCCAAAAATGGGGAAAAGGAATTTATAGTTGAAGTTATACGTGATTGCGTATACGTAGGAAAAAATATGGGTAATACGCGTGTCTAGCTGAGTGGGTATGTACAGTTGTGTGTAGAATATGAAAGTAATTGGTTCATCCCGGGAAGAACTGAATCCTTAGTGGTCAATGGTAAATCATGAAATTTTGAAGAACGGATTAGCTTAGAGGTTGGTTAAAATTAACTTAATAAAACAACAGGCAAGATTATATATTGTAAGCAGCCATTAAGTTTAAATAAATTCAAATAATCCAGAGTAAACATCAATCAGTTATAAGAACATCTTAATGACAATTACTCAAGACTGATTTGAAAAAAAAAAATAAAAAATAAAAAGTTGAAAATAGAACTCAATTATGAGCTATTCTGAACTGAACACTTGTAGGTTATAAGTTCCGTATAATTAAGATTAATTTAAAAATTAAAACAAAAAACAACTTAACCTAAATTGAGGGTATGTTCGGTCATACGGGTGAATTTCACGAACATACGAAGCCAGACAAATCAGCTGCATGGTTAGGTTGTCTTGCGATCGGGCATGTGGGTCATTCGGTTAAAGGTTTTCGCAACATGCCAGGAAGCAATGGACTGACCATACGAGCCTTGCTCACTCAAGAGGAGGTGGTGTATCGGGATTAAGAAGAATGACTTTCACTGGTTTCAGAAAAGGATCCAGGAACAGCCAAAGAGAAAGATTTGCAAAGTAGAAGGCAAGAAGGGCGAAAACATGAATTCGCGGAAAAAAATGAAAATGATCGATGGAACGATCATATTATGGTAGTGAGGAATATTCCGCGCTTGCCCTTCCGCGCGTACAACTTCCGACGGAGGAGTAGGTTCGGGTTCGCTCCCGGCACCTATGGGCTTAGCCTCGGAATTAGGTGTAAATTCCTCTACCTTTGAAAACAGAATCAAGTCATCTTCCTTAAATAGGGATTTAAGCGAAATGACCAAATCGGAACTTAAGGGAAATGAGTTTTCAAATTTATTTGGAATAGCCAGAACACTGGGAACTTCAAGTTCCGGCCTAACTGTCACTGAAGGAGGTGACTCGCTCTCGATGGAGTCACAGGGGTTTACTGTGAAGACATTCGAGTCTTCGTACTCAAAATTATCAAAAGTATGTTGGTTTTCTAGTTCTTCGTTCGTCGGAACTAGAACGGAACAATTGACAATTGATGAAGAATCTTCCCCATCTGGTAGCAGTTCCTTTTATTTTGAACTGGTTCCAGGGAGTCCGTCGGGCTCTCTGAAACGAGTCTTTCACCCTCAGCTGAAAAGACCGAAGAATAGGGGTGACAAACATACTCGAAAAGTGAGTTCTTTCCTCGAATTAGGCCTGCTTCTCTATCGGCCCAATAAAAATCGTGCGTAATAAGGAAATTCATCCCCAGGAGTAAGTCTCCATCCCAATTCAGTTCAGATACGACCACAAATGGGGTCAGATAAGGGACTGAATCAAACTCAATAGGAAGGATGATTTCTCCGGTACTGTATTCTTCCCAGTCATCATCAATGCAGGACAAACGAGAATGCAAATCGAATTTTTCCGTAGCCACCTTGAGTAACTTCTCGCATACATCGTGGTTAATGTAATTCGCCTGACAGCCAGTTTCAACAAGAGCCAAAACTGCTTGGTTGTTAACAGAAGTTTTCATGAAAATTTGTGAGCTCTCGTCAATAAGCTCCATTTCAAAAGTCCAAGAAGGCGTCTCCGAAACATGTGAACATGCTTCGTCTGCATCAGCGATGGTTTCGCACGAGGTTGGGGTATTGGGAGGAAAACCAAAATTTGGAATATCGCAATCAGGGGAATCGGGTGACCAACTGGAGAGACATGATGTCTGCAAGTGACAATACGTCTCTACGTGAGCACTTTGCTCTTTAGGAAAAGATTGCTTGCTACACTGCTCCGAACACGAATTAACGGAGTTAAAACAAAACGGAGGGACGGCTTGGTCCTCACTATAGTAATTTAAAAAGAAGTCACTGGGACATGATCGATTCGTTACGAAACTGTTACTGTCATCATAAACATCACAATGCTTATGAAAATTCATAAAAACTGACTCGCCTACAGGACCTTGTGGGGCATTCTCCCCAGCTGCTACTACAGCAGAAAAAGCATCATCTGAAGCAAGATGACGGTCATCATGACCAAAAAAATCAAAAACAGGGTCATCTTTCAGACCACTTAAACGAGGCGGCATTGCCGATTGGCCGTTGGCCGAAGTAAACTCAAAACAATTCGGGTCCTGTGGAGAAAAGTTATCATAAACATGGTCATCCTGACCATCTAACGCGTCCTCTTTGGGACATGCATCATCTAAACCAAAAACAACATCAGTAACAGAATTCGCGTCCTTTTTGGGACATGCATGGATATCTGATCCATCTGAATCAAAAACGAGGTCTTCTCGACCAAAGTTCACTGAATGAACTATGTCAGTTGAATCAATGTCCGAATGACTAAAATTACTGACAATTTGAGGAGCAGTGTCTAAATCATCGTACAAGTCATGGCCATCGGGACCAACATGGTTGTCCTGACCATGGTGAGAATAAGATAAATTCTGATTTTCAACATCGGTTGCACAGCAATCATCCAAGTTGTCTGAATTCACATTTAACAAAGAATTGGTCACATCCCCATTTACATTACAACAATTATTAACGTAAGTATTACACTTACTTTCAACGGAAGTTTCATCATAAAGACTTCCAACAGAAGTACCTTTATAATTATATGAATCAACAATTTCATTGTTGTCTTTACTGTTTTCAACATTAGCATCACAAACACTGTCACAAGATGCTTCACAAAAATCATCATCAGGAGAGGCTGTGAGTTCTCGCCTCGAAGGAAATTCATTTGATGAACAAGCTGGAACCAACGGTTCAGAGACAACTGAGTCAGAGAAGAAAGTTGGGTCAGGATTACCCAAATCTTCCAAGGGTGACGTTTCATCGTCACTATCCAGGTTCTGCTCGGGTGCCTCGCACCAGAGAAGGAAATAACGTCTTTTATCCCATTTATCGACGAAGCATCCATCCGAAAAGTCGAAATGGAATCCGTAGGGTCGTAGGGATTCTGGGCCAATAATTAAATCAAATCGGGACAATATTCTGACGGCACTAACGAGACATCTATACTAAAAAAACAATAATCAATCCACACATCAAGTTTGGTTTCCGCAATGACGGGAATACGGTTACCCTCGGAATCCCGAACGTATGAAACGGATGGCGGTTCCTTAAAGAGAGGACACAGCAATTTATCCGCTAAAGACGCAGGAACAATACTGGACGAACATTTCGGATCAAAACGACCTAAAAGGGTTCCTCTGGGCAACGGAGTTTGAAACCGATTTCGAGAAAAAAATATTCACTTTCTGGGGATTCCGAATGTACAGAACTCAAAGAGGAAGTGGATTGGGAAGGTGAGTCAGAATAAGGTACACCCAACGCCTTTCTACCCAGACCAGAAGGGTCAACGGAATCACTCCGATTCTCTACCGAAACATTATCGGGAGATGCGTTTTCGCGCATCTCTGAAGGATAATGACATGATCCATGAATAAAGGAATGAAGGGAAGTAACTGGCGTGTACTGTTGTTTAAACCTTTAACGTCAACGTCCCATTTGACGGATCCCTGCCTGTCACAGTACTTCGTGATTCCTGCAGACCGTTATATATATCCTGCCAAAACTTTAAATTCTACCCAAGACCATTGATATATTTGCCCATTGGACCCATCGATAAGAAAGGTACGGACGCGCGCGGCGTCACCGAAATTTGGGTCACAAGTGTCAAAAGCAAAACTGATTTTATCCGCATCTGTAGTTAGACAACCTCTAAACGAATCGTCAATTTTACCGAACCAATCCTTAAAGGAGGGTTCTACAAATCTATTATTAACGCGACCGCGAAAGTGAGGGACATCAACTGTACGTTTCAGTACGGAAAAGGGAGTTATAAGATTAACAGTAGTGCATGTCAGGGGGGGTAATGGTTTGGACATCGTTAATCATAACACGTGTCGTTGACACGGAAGTGTGTGTGTAAAACAAAAATAACCATGTAAGAGACAAGCAATAAAAAAAAATAAATGGAACAAAGTCTAAGTATTTTGTATAGTTACGAAATAACGTAGAACAAAATGGGCGACTCTGCGTTTACTTCCGATGCCGTAATCGACGAGTAATTTTCGAATCTCCCAACGCTGAAGTCTCGTTGGCAAGGGTCGAAATTCCGTCAAAATCACACACTAGAAAAAAGGGTTACATTATAATAACAATAACATGAATTTTCACTAAAATTAATGAAAAAGGTTTAAATTGAAAAGAATAAAAAAAAAGGAACCTAACCGGGTTCAACTAAATAAAAATGTGAGTTATGGGTATAAATATCAGAATTATGACTGATCGCATTTACGTCCCACAACAAAATCTAAAATGATATTATTTAATATCCTCAATAAAAAACAAAATGCAGATAATTTTATAAAAGAATTTAAAAATTCAGATTTATATTGTTGGGAAAAATAAATATGTGAATACTGAATCAATGACAACGTCTGATTAGTACTGTATTTCGTATTACTATCGAACAGTTAATTAAAATCAATTAGTTAAAAAAAATGATTAAGTGTTTATAAAGTCACTTCACTGTTTCACACTAAAAAGGGAAAAATAAAAGTGAATTAATATTACTAAAATTAAAGAAAATGATAATTAAGGAAATGATTTAAAAGTAATAATTAATAATTAAAACTCATCACATAAACGAAGAAAAACGTTTTGGTGAGCTGGTGCCTCGAGCCTCCACGAAGCTTTGAAGGTCAGCCTCACTCAGCTCTAGGTGTGCCGCTCGTGACGTCATCTGATCGCCACGACGGAGCATACAAACGTTGAAGGAAGATTGTAGACAGGAAGACGGTCGAACGGTTGATTGGAGAAAAATACGAACAATAATTCAAAAGTTGATTGAAGAGAAGTTCAAGGGAAATTTTTGTAGTAAATATTTGGGGTTGATTGGAGAGAGAATTTCAAGGAAGGAATTTCCAAGTAACAAAAGTTGATTGAAGGTCAACGATGAGTTGAATTAAATTGAGGTTGCAGATGGTGGGGTTGGAGTCCAAGTTGAAGAGGTTGCGGTCGACGTCGAATGAGTGAATCCATGAAGTGTTTCAAAAATTGTTCAAAGTAGGGACATCCATTGATGGACGACGGTTTTTTCGGTGGGGGACTGAAACAGTCTCGGTGTTGGAGAACTAAAGCGGTCTCGGTGTTGGGGAACTAAAGCGGTCTCGGTGTTGGGGAACTAAAGTCTCGGTGTTGGGGAACTGAAGCGGTCTCGGTGGGGACCTCCAGTGTCGCGCATACGTTGTGCGAGCCTCTGCCCGCTTGCGACTTTTTAGGGTTAATGCACTTTGGACAATCCAACGAAGGTGGTCCTTTGTTGGGTAAGCTCGGCCTTGGCCGAGAGCATCCGAGTATCAATATAAATAGTTTCTACCAAGTTTGTTTTTTTCCCGAAGGGATGAATGGAAACACTTCACTTCAAAAATTGGAGTTTTAGTTCACTCATAAATTTTTATTTACAAAGTTTATACAGAACGAGGCACTGATAAATAATCAGAAGTTTACAGGGGGAGAGGTTTTACCTCTTACACAACAGCTCAAGCAGGAATTTACAGGGGTAGAGGTTCGACCCCATTTCACAATAGTTAAGGTGGGGATTGAAAGCGAGGAGGCTTGTCCTCCTCGAGTAAGAGTTACGGCAGGAATTTAAAATGAGGAGGCTTGGCCTCCTTGGTCTAAGCCTCAGGCAGGAATTTAAAGTGAGGGGGGCTCGGCCTCCTCGGGTGAAGGTTCAGGCAGGAATTTAAGATGAGAGAGGAGCCACCTCTGGTAACAACGGCTCAGGCAGGAATTATTTTAGTCAGGGAGGTGCAACCTCGGGTAACAACGGGCCAGACAGGAATTTAAAAGGGGGCGAGGTGCAACCTCTGGTATCAAGAGCTCAGGCAGGAATGATTTAATTTACAATACAAGAAATAAATAAGCCTCAATTTTGGGGGAATGCAGTCGAAGGTTAAGCTCCCACTTTAGTTGGAGAGCTAAAGAATTCTGACGTTAAGCATAATTTAAGCAAAAAGTTAACAAAAAAAGATACTAATTTTTGTAAGGTATACACTTTTGGGTGGCGACATAATGTCGGGGGACCGACATGTACAGAGTACATTAAGTACATAAATTACATTATATTACATACATTAATTACCGTTAATTACAATTTTAGCAATTTGTTAATTGACATATCTAATACTGAAGTAATCTGAATAGGTAACACAATTTAAACAATGAAGGAGAGTTCTCCGTTGTTTTATAATTTAAAGGGGATTAACGACAATTATATATATTTATAGTTAACAGTGATTACGCCAAATTATGTCAAATATTATTAGAAGAATGGTTGGTTATTATAGTTTGAAAGTCTAATTAGCCAGCGATGAGGAAAGCGGAGAAAAGATACGGTGTACTTTTCATTTGAAAGTACACGGACATTAATGATAACGTAAGACATAAGTAACGGAATTTGAATGACAATTAGGTAGAAGTAGTAAGTACAGGTAATGAGAACGTGGATAACGATGTGCCTACGTAGATAATAACCAGTAGCCTGGCAGGGAACAATATGGTATATTATAATAATATAACATCACATCTTAACGTTATAAATTGGTAGCAGAGGCAAGAGAGAAGAGTTCGAATTCAGAGGCTCGCTTTTGACGACGTAATCGGAATTCGAGCCTTCGTCTCAGCAATAATAGACAACTTGCGAGAGGTGAAATAATAAAAAGAAAATAAAACAAAAAGAATACATGTACGTAATCATGATCGTCAATAGACATGTACGACTGCACACAGTAGTGTACACATATCATTCGTCACACAATAGGTTGTGTGCGTAATATAGACACGAGTAAACATAGACTGATAAGTTGATAGAGAATAACTAGACAATGGGTAATAGGTAATAAAATAGGTAATAGGTGATAAAATTAATAAAGGACAACGGTCAAGAAGGAACATGGATGTATGAATGAGTATGGTTGCATAACACCGACAGGACACAACATATAAATAATGACTTATAGATAGTAATTTTATTATTATTAAAGAATGTACCATACATTGAATACTAAGGATAGCCTCATACTAAGCACGTGATCGAAACGTGAAGGAAACTAAGTTACTTTATGACGTCAGAGTGACTTACTCTGTACGTACAGCATAAGTCATTATTTGGGAGAAATCAAAGGAGACGAATTAGAGAGGCACAGCTAAGGGGGGGACATTCGCTGTTTACAGCGAACTTCTAATGGCACAAACATGGATACTGTTCAACCATAGAAATGGTAATCGCATGTGATATGGTAAATCGCATGGTTGTGACACTGCTCTCCCCTATGAAAAAGGATGTAATGGTGGGGTGGAAGTTTATTTACAATATATTAAAAAATGAAACGGCGACAATTTCGGGTTGGATTAATCAAGGCAATTTAGTGGGAAGAATGATAATTATATTAAAAAAATTTAAAAAAATAATCAAGGGGAAAATTTTAAAATTACAGCAATTAAATTAACAAGGTTGAGGTCTGATTACTAGAACTGTAGTGGAAACTCTAGATCAACAAGGTATAAAGTCCGAAGTTGTCACCTTTAAAAAAAAATTATAAGTATGATTAATTGTGGCAATCATACTACATAAACAATCTTATAAACTAATGAACCATCTAAGTTATTTCTGGCATTTCGACATAATTATTTCAGTTAAAGTTCCAATTACAGGATTGAATCTAATTTAAGTAAAATTTTTAGTTTGTCCAACGTTATAGTAACAAGATTTACGGAACCGTGATAAATTCGGAAAGACTTCCAAGGTTAAGATAATTTTAGGGAAAAAGATACATACATAGTAAATAATGGTTAAAAGGAAAATTCAGAAGGTTCAGGAATTTTCAATTCATATGGTGACTACTTGAAATGGAGTTTAATCCATCAGTAATGACAGAGATAAGAGTTTCCGAAGTATCATGATTATACAGTAAAAAAAACTAATCGTATTCACTATGGTAGATAAAAATCGAATTAAATTTTATTGGTGGACGAAGTCTTCAGCAGTGGGAGCACGAATGTAAACTTATTTCAAGTCCGAATAAGTTGGTAAAAGATTAAAAATTGATTTAAAGAAAAGTAAAATTAATTTATTGAAAACATGAAAATTTATCTAGTTACCGTTTTAGATACTTAGATATTGTTATCCATTAAGAATATCCAGGGAGAAGGAAGATAGAATTACGTAATAGACGATGTATAGACCTTGGGTCGTGTGTATTTGGCACAGAGTGCAAATGCTAGGTGGTTTACCCAAAAATGGGGAAAAGGAATTTATAGTTGAAGTTATACGTGATTGCGTATACGTAGGAAAAAATATGGGTAATACGCGTGTCTAGCTGAGTGGGTATGTACAGTTGTGTGTAGAATATGAAAGTAATTGGTTCATCCCGGGAAGAACTGAATCCTTAGTGGTCAATGGTAAATCATGAAATTTTGAAGAACGGATTAGCTTAGAGGTTGGTTAAAATTAACTTAATAAAACAACAGGCAAGATTATATATTGTAAGCAGCATTAAGTTTAAATAAATTCAAATAATCCAGAGTAAACATCAATCAGTTATAAGAACATCTTAATGACAATTACTCAAGACTGATTTGAATAAAAAAAAAATAAAAAATAAAAAGTTGAAAATAGAACTCAATTATGAGCTATTCTGAACTGAACACTTGTAGGTTATAAGTTCCGTATAATTAAGATTAATTTAAAATTAAAACAAAAAACAACTTAACCTAAATTGAGGGTATGTTCGGTCATACGGGTGAATTTCACGAACATACGAAGCCAGACAAATCAGCTGCATGGTTAGGTTGTCTTGCGATCGGGCATGTGGGTCATTCGGTTAAAGGTTTTCGCAACATGCCAGGAAGCAATGGACTGACCATACGAGCCTTGCTCACTCAAGAGGAGGTGGTGTATCGGGATTAAGAAGAATGACTTTCACTGGTTTCAGAAAAGGATCCAGGAACAGCCAAAGAGAAAGATTTGCAAAGTAGAAGGCAAGAAGGGCGAAAACATGAATTCGCGGAAGAAAAATGAAAATGATCGATGGAACGATCATATTATGGTAGTGAGGAATATTCCGCGCTTGCCCTTCCGCGCGTACAACTTCCGACGGAGGAGTAGGTTCGGGTTCGCTCCCGGCACCTATGGGCTTAGCCTCGGAATTAGGTGTAAATTCCTCTACCTTTGAAAACAGAATCAAGTCATCTTCCTTAAATAGGGATTTAAGCGAAATGACCAAATCGGAACTTAAGGGAAATGAGTTTTCAAATTTATTTGGAATAGCCAGAACACTGGGAACTTCAAGTTCCGGCCTAACTGTCACTGAAGGAGGTGACTCGCTCTCGATGGAGTCACAGGGGTTTACTGTGAAGACATTCGAGTCTTCGTACTCAAAATTATCAAAAGTATGTTGGTTTTCTAGTTCTTCGTTCGTCGGAACTAGAACGGAACAATTGACAATTGATGAAGAATCTTCCCCATCTGGTAGCAGTTCCTTTTTATTTTGAACTGGTTCCAGGGAGTCCGTCGGGCTCTCTGAAACGAGTCTTTCACCCTCAGCTGAAAAGACCGAAGAATAGGGGTGACAAACATACTCGAAAAGTGAGTTCTTTCCTCGAATTAGGCCTGCTTCTCTATCGGCCCAATAAAAATCGTGCGTAATAAGGAAATTCATCCCCAGGAGTAAGTCTCCATCCCAATTCAGTTCAGATACGACCACAAATGGGGTCAGATAAGGGACTGAATCAAACTCAATAGGAAGGATGATTTCTCCGGTACTGTATTCTTCCCAGTCATCATCAATGCAGGACAAACGAGAATGCAAATCGAATTTTTCCGTAGCCACCTTGAGTAACTTCTCGCATACATCGTGGTTAATGTAATTCGCCTGACAGCCAGTTTCAACAAGAGCCAAAACTGCTTGGTTGTTAACAGAAGTTTTCATGAAAATTTGTGAGCTCTCGTCAATAAGCTCCATTTCAAAAGTCCAAGAAGGCGTCTCCGAAACATGTGAACATGCTTCGTCTGCATCAGCGATGGTTTCGCACGAGGTTGGGGTATTGGGAGGAAAACCAAAATTTGGAATATCGCAATCAGGGGAATCGGGTGACCAACTGGAGAGACATGATGTCTGCAAGTGACAATACGTCTCTACGTGAGCACTTTGCTCTTTAGGAAAAGATTGCTTGCTACACTGCTCCGAACACGAATTAACGGAGTTAAAACAAAACGGAGGGACGGCTTGGTCCTCACTATAGTAATTTAAAAAGAAGTCACTGGGACATGATCGATTCGTTACGAAACTGTTACTGTCATCATAAACATCACAATGCTTATGAAAATTCATAAAAACTGACTCGCCTACAGGACCTTGTGGGGCATTCTCCCCAGCTGCTACTACAGCAGAAAAAGCATCATCTGAAGCAAGATGACGGTCATCATGACCAAAAAAATCAAAAACAGGGTCATCTTTCAGACCACTTAAACGAGGCGGCATTGCCGATTGGCCGTTGGCCGAAGTAAACTCAAAACAATTCGGGTCCTGTGGAGAAAAGTTATCATAAACATGGTCATCCTGACCATCTAACGCGTCCTCTTTGGGACATGCATCATCTAAACCAAAAACAACATCAGTAACAGAATTCGCGTCCTTTTTGGGACATGCATGGATATCTGATCCATCTGAATCAAAAACGAGGTCTTCTCGACCAAAGTTCACTGAATGAACTATGTCAGTTGAATCAATGTCCGAATGACTAAAATTACTGACAATTTGAGGAGCAGTGTCTAAATCATCGTACAAGTCATGGCCATCGGGACCAACATGGTTGTCCTGACCATGGTGAGAATAAGATAAATTCTGATTTTCAACATCGGTTGCACAGCAATCATCCAAGTTGTCTGAATTCACATTTAACAAAGAATTGGTCACATCCCCATTTACATTACAACAATTATTAACGTAAGTATTACACTTACTTTCAACGGAAGTTTCATCATAAAGACTTCCAACAGAAGTACCTTTATAATTATATAAATCAACAATTTCATTGTTGTCTTTACTGTTTTCAACATTAGCATCACAAACACTGTCACAAGATGCTTCACAAAAATCATCATCAGGAGAGGCTGTGAGTTCTCGCCTCGAAGGAAATTCATTTGATGAACAAGCTGGAACCAACGGTTCAGAGACAACTGAGTCAGAGAAGAAAGTTGGGTCAGGATTACCCAAATCTTCCAAGGGTGACGTTTCATCGTCACTATCCAGGTTCTGCTCGGGTGCCTCGCACCAGAGAAGGAAATAACGTCTTTTATCCCATTTATCGACGAAGCATCCATCCGAAAAGTCGAAATGGAATCCGTAGGGTCGTAGGGATTCTGGGCCAATAATTAAATCAAAATCGGGACAATATTCTGACGGCACTAACGAGACATCTATACTAAAAAAACAATAATCAATCACACATCAAGTTTGGTTTCCGCAATGACGGGAATACGGTTACCCTCGGAATCCCGAACGTATGAAACGGATGGCGGTTCCTTAAAGAGAGGACACAGCAATTTATCCGCTAAAGACGCAGGAACAATACTGGACGAACATTTCGGATCAAAACGACCTAAAAGGGTTCCTCTGGGCAACGGAGTTTGAAACCGATTTCGAGAAAAAAATATCACTTTCTGGGGATTCCGAATGTACAGAACTCAAAGAGGAAGTGGATTGGGAAGGTGAGTCAGAATAAGGTACACCCAACGCCTTTCTACCCAGACCAGAAGGGTCAACGGAATCACTCCGATTCTCTACCGAAACATTATCGGGAGATGCGTTTTCGCGCATCTCTGAAGGATAATGACATGATCCAGAATAAAGGAATGAAGGGAAGTAACTGGCGTGTACTGTTGTTTAAACCTTTAACGTCAACGTCCCATTTGACGGATCCCTGCCTGTCACAGTACTTCGTGATTTCCTGCAGACCTTTATATATCCTGCCAAAAACGTTTAAATTCTACCCAAGACCATTGATATATTTGCCCATTGGACCCATCGATAAGAAAGGTACGGACGCGCGCGGCGTCACCGAAATTTGGGTCACAAGTGTCAAAAGCAAAACTGATTTTATCCGCATCTGTAGTTAGACAACCTCTAAACGAATCGTCAATTTTACCGAACCAATCCTTAAAGGAGGGTTCTACAAATCTATTATTAACGCGACCGCGAAAGTGAGGGACATCAACTGTACGTTTCAGTACGGAAAAGGGAGTTATAAGATTAACAGTAGTGCATGTCAGGGGGGGTAATGGTTTGGACATCGTTAATCATAACACGTGTCGTTGACACGGAAGTGTGTGTGTAAAACAAAAATAACCATGTAAGAGACAAGCAATAAAAAAAAATAAATGGAACAAAGTCTAAGTATTTTGTATAGTTACGAAATAACGTAGAACAAAATGGGCGACTCTGCGTTTACTTCCGATGCCGTAATCGACGAGTAATTTTCGAATCTCCCAACGCTGAAGTCTCGTTGGCAAGGGTCGAAATTCCGTCAAAATCACACACTAGAAAAAAGGGTTACATTATAATAACAATAACATGAATTTTCACTAAAATTAATGAAAAAGGTTTAAATTGAAAAGAATAAAAAAAAAGGAACCTAACCGGGTTCAACTAAATAAAAATGTGAGTTATGGGTATAAATATCAGAATTATGACTGATCGCATTTACGTCCCACAACAAAATCTAAAATGATATTATTTAATATCCTCAATAATAATATACAAAATGTGCAGATAATTTTATAAAATGAATTTAAAAATTCAGATTTATAGTTGTTGGGAAAAATAAATACGTGAATACTGAATCAATGACAACGTCTGATTAGTACTGTATTTCGTATTACTATCGAACAGTTAATTAAAATCAATTAGTTAAAAAAAATGATTAAGTGTTTATAAAGTCACTTCACTGTTTCACACTAAAAAGGGAAAAATAAAAGTGAATTAATATTACTAAAATTAAAGAAAATGATAATTAAGGAAATGATTTAAAAGTAATAATTAATAATTAAAACTCATCACATAAACGAAGAAAAACGTTTTGGTGAGGCTGGTGCCTCGAGCCTCCACGAAGCTTTGAAGGTCAGCCTCACTCAGCTCAGTAGGTGTGCCGCTCGTGACGTCATCTGATCGCCACGACGGAGCATACAAACGTTGAAGGAAGATTGTAGACAGGAAGACGGTCGAACGGTTGATTGGAGAAAAATACGAACAATAATTCAAAAGTTGATTGAAGAGAAGTTCAAGGGAAATTTTTGTAGTAAATATTTGGGGTTGATTGAAGAGAGAATTTCAAGGAAGGAATTTC
>JAJOZX010010995.1:30000-32500 GCA_023014485.1 Bathynomus jamesi
TAGACAAACAATGATATGGTTAAAATTTTTTTACAAAATTTTATTTTTTTATGTTGGATAAATTATGTACATAATGAATAGGTAAAAGGGAAAAATGGAAATCGTACAATCTATAAACTAATTTTTATTGACTAGTGTAGGTAAAAATAGAATTACGTAATGGATGATGTATAGAACTGTGGTATAGTGTGTATTTATGTTTATTGGGTATAAAGTGTGTATTTTATAAGTTCGAGAGACAGATTAGCTGAGAGGATTGTTAAATTAACTGTATAAATGCATGAGCAAAAATTTATATATAGTAAGCAAAAATGATTAAGATTATAACGATGATGTTTGCATACGAGTTTTAATGCAAAGGTGACTGAAGGGACGGAACGTAAATGAATTCGAATATGTGTCAAAAGTAATAAAATTCAATTAGGATTATAGATTTTACATAATTAATCAGTTACACGTATAAAGTAATTAAAAAAAAAACGAACTTAGAGGACTTACAATTAATTGAAAGTACATCTCACGGTTTTAAAATTGAATTTTGACACACAATTAATTTCAGGTAAATTTTATATTAAAAATTATTTTTAGATAATAAAAGAAAATATTAAAAAGGTTTAATAATTTTTGCAGGTTAAGTAGAAAAATCATACTCTTTCGTTGAATGTTGATAGAATTTTGAATTATTTTATATTGTCTGAAAACTTGTTTGCAAATAGACAAATACATCTGTTTTATTGCGTAGAAGTTTTATTAAAAATTAAATGACTGAAATTTAGGGTATGTGCGGTCATACGGGTAAATTTCCCGATCGTACAGAGCAGGATAAATTAGGTACATGATCGATTAATTAATTATTACACAACTATTATTATCACGTATACATTACAATGATTATCAAAGTCATTACAACCTTTGTACAAATAATAAATTACATAACTACATAACAAATCGGTGAATTTCCGTCTTACAAACAAAGAAAAAAGGTTAAACTAAAGACGCAAATCGGTCAATTCAGGTTGAATTTAATTCTCTTTTACAACACAAAAAAGGTTGAATTAAATTCTTAAATTACATTTTCTTAAATTAAATTCTCTTAACTTACAAAGAAAAAGTTGAATTCAATTGACTGCATTGAAAACTAACTTGGGGCTCGAAATAAAAATGACATGGAATATAACTCTCTGACTTCGAATGTAACTCTCTGACTTCGAATGTAACTCTTTGACTTCGAATGTAACTCTCTGACTTCGAATGTAACTCTCTGACTTCGAATGTAACTCTCTGACTTCGAATGTAACTCTCTGACTTCGAATGTAACTCTCTGACTTCGAATGTAACTCTCTGACTCGAATGTAACTCTCTGACTTCGAATGTAACTCTCTGACTTCGAATGTAACTCTCTGACTTCGAATGTAACTCTCTGACTTCGAATGTAACTCTCTGACTTCGAATGTAACTCTCTGACTTCGAATGTAACTCTCTGACTTCGAATGTAACTCTCTGACTTCGAATGTAACTCTCTGACTTCGAATATAACTCTCTGACTTCGAATATAACTCTCTGACTTCGAATATAACTCTCTGACTTCGAATATAACTCTCTGACTTCGAATATAACTCTGACTTGAGCTCTATCAAGTATTTCTATAAAAATCTCTGGGGTGGTTGGTTGTCCCTTTTGGTTACAACCAACTGAAACTGTCTGGCAACTGAAAAGGGAACTTGAAACTGCTTCAAGTAACTCTATAACTCTATAAACTCTCTCTAAACTCTCTCTAAACTCTCTTTCTCTTAATTTGCAAGTCAATTCAATTCAGTAATTGAAAAAAATTTGCAAACAAAAAATAAAAAAAATGTAAACAACATTTCACTCGAATGTACACGAAGGTACGATACTATTATGTTTGATACATAAAATAAAATTATTCTATACTGAATATAACAGTGAAAATAACTCTGAAAATAACTCTCTTGAAATTAACTCTCTGTTACAATTAACTCTCTGTTACAATTAACTCTCTGTTACAATTAACTCTCTGTTACAATTAACTCTCTGTTACAATTAACTCTCTGTTACAATTAACTCTCTGTTACAATTAACTCTTGTGACTTTTAACTTTTGTGACTTAACTTTTGTGAAAATTACTGTTTCACTAAAAAAAATGTATCACTGGTGTCTGAAATGTTCAGTGTTTCTTGTAAATTCTGACTTAGTATTCATTATTAACTGTTAATAATAGTGACTTTTTCAAATGTTTATAAATTACTTAAGAAAACAAAATGTACTTAACAAAATTTTCTATGGGGAAATCCTTGAGACGTGTCCTGAAGACGTCTTGCTGGCTACTTGTTCCTGGATGAAAACTAGGCGTGAAGAACTTGGAGTCGTGACGCACCGGTTCAAGGGTGGATGTTACGAACTAGAAGTCGTGACACGCCGGTCAACTGGTTTTATCCTGATGCAGGGTAATTTCTATCTTGGCCAAAGAATGGCCTCTTCT
>JAJOZX010010995.1:45000-65000 GCA_023014485.1 Bathynomus jamesi
CCTAACATCCAGCACGCAGACTTTTGTAAATTTCGAAATAAATTGTGACACGTCAATTGGGAAAACGTAATGGGGAACTCCAACGCAAAACTAATGTTGGAATCGTTCGAAAAGGTATTTAGGACTATAAATGAGGAATGTGTACCGCACAAAATTAAGCGTGCGAAAGTAAACAACAAGCCCTTGTGGTTTACTTCTCAGAGTAAGAGACATTATAAAGAGTAGAGATAGGGCTTATAGGCTACATAAGTGCGATAAAGACAATTTGTCGTTACGAAACAAATACATATCGCTAAGGCGTGAAGCGAAAAGTTCAAATTCGCGCTTGGACTTTTTTATTACAATCTCCATAGCTCGTGACGGTAAAGAAAACCGCAAGCGATTCATTCAATAAGTCAATAATAGAAATCCAGTAAAAAGTGTGTTGGGGCCCCTTGAAAAATGTAAACGGAGATCTAGTTTCTGAAAACAAGGAAATGGCTACCTTGCTGAACGAATTTTTTACGTCAGTTTTTATTATAGAAGATGTAACGAATATCCCTCCGGTCATAGACATAATACCTTTTGATAATGGTAATATTTTGGATAATATAGTGGTTAGTGAAGGGGAAGTAATGCGCTATATTGATAAAATGAAAACGCGTAAATCACCGGGGCCTGATTCCATATATCCTATACAACTTAAAGAATTAAAAGATAGCATTTTTGTGCTGCTAACAAAGATTTTTAATGCATCTATTTCTGAGGGGTGCGTACCAGATAATTTCAAGTTAGCAAACGAAACACCTATCTTTAAGAAAGGCGATAAAGGTGCGGCGGGAAATTATAGGCCAATCAGTTTAACGTCTGTTGTAGGTAAGCTACTGGAATCAATAATTAGGGATCGCATAGTCGAACACTTAGAATTGCATAAACTAGTTAGAAATACGCAGCACGGTTTTAGGCAAAACAGATCTTGCTTAACTAATCTTTTAGAATTTTTCCAAAGCATGGTTGACGTTTACGATAGACATCGGGCTGTTGATGTAGTGTATTTAGATTTTCAAAAAGCGTTCGACACCGTGCCGCACTAAAGACTCATTGAAAAAACTAAGGCTCATGGAATCAGGGGTGTAGTAATAAATTGGCTAGAAAAGTGTTTGCGAGGTAGGAAACAGAGGGTGGTTGTTGATGGAGCGGAGTCGTGTTGGGCTAATGTAGCGAGTGGCGTTCCTCAGGGTTCTGTATTGGGCCCCTTGCTTTTTCTTGTATATATTGACGATTTAGATGTCGTCCTAGTCAGTACAGTTTCAAAGTTTGCGGATGAAACGAAGCTGGGTGGTAGGGCGATTAATGACGAAGATAAGCGGTAAAATCCAGGAAGATCTGAATAACATCGTTGATTCGTCAGTCACATGGCAAATGAGATTTAACGTTGATAAGTGCAAAATTTTGCATATAGGTTCGCGTAACGGTAATTGTGCGTACAGTATGTCAGCGAAAGATTTAACAAGCGTAGAGCAGGAAAAAGATTTAGGAGTTGTAGTCATTTGTGATTTAAAAGTAGCGAAACAAAGTACAGCAGCGTTCAGTAAGGCGAAGAAAGTGTTAGGTTTTATAGCTCGAAAATTTGAGTACAAATCGCGCGATATTACAGTTCCTCTTTATAAATCATTAGTTAGACCCCATCTGGAGTACGCTATCCAATTTTGGAATCCGCATATGCGCAAAGATATAGACAAAATCGAAAGAGTTCAAAGACGAGCAACTAAGATGATTCCGTCGCTTAGGTCAAAGTCGTATGAAGATAGGCTTAAGGAGTTAAAACTGACAAAACTCGAGACTAGGAGGCCAGGGGTGATCTAATCCAGGTTTTCAAAATTATGTATGGGTTCGATAACGTAGATAGAGGTAGCTTTTTCGAAATATCTCAATATAATAGGACTAGAAATAACGGGTGTAAGTTGACGAGTAGAAGGTTCGAGACAGCAGTTGCGAAAAACTTTTTTACGCATAGAATAGTAAATAGCTGGAATAGTTTGCCGGTAGAAGTAATTAGTAGCACGTCTATAAACATGTTTAAAAATCGATTAGACGCATATGTTGATAGATTGGGTATAGTTTAAGGTAGTAAAATTAAGGCTTTGTGGTGATAGATCCCACAGCTCAACACAAGTGTTGTGGGATATAGGGAGGTAGCATCTTGGGTGAGGGGATACTCTCTGTCCTTACACACCCCATTTAAAGAGATTCCTCTGCCGAGCGGTGCCCCCCATAGTACTGTGAGGTATTGAAAAACTCATGATCTTCACTTGCCCCACAAACACCTTTAAATGAGAGATACAAAATGGGTGCACAAACATTTCTACATTACTGTACAGTCTTTACAGCCACACCTACACTTTTCCTCCTAAGTATATACTATATTGTAATGTATATGGTTGTAAATTTTGACTTGGTCCGCAATCGATATAGACCATGATTTATTTTTGTTTCGCAAAGTACTAGTATTGATGAGTACCGTAATGAAATTGACTGGATTCTTTGGAAGTGATACATTTTCATGTCGGTTATAAATAGATATAGTGTAACATATTTGTGGAGAGTAATCTATTATGACTTGATCCTCTCGATCCAGAGATTCTATCTGTATTTTTAAATCGATAATTAATTAATTTTAATTTGATAATTATTTAGTTTTGCAAAAATTGGTCGTTGCCAATGTACAGGCAGTTGTTACATAAATTTCTTATGTTCTTGTTGTACGGAAACCACCTAAAATTGTAGGTCCCCTCCGCCACCACGGAGGACATACACAATACACAATTACGAACACAGTTAGGTAGACCAGCCATGAGTGGATCCTAGGGTCTTTGTTGTTCTGAAACATTATAACATATATATGTATATACACTAGTGATGTAGGTCACATCCGCATCCGCATCAGCGGAACATCCGCACATTTTCTCGCATCCGCATCCGCACCCGCATCCGCACTTTGGACTGCGGATGTCGTGCGGATGTGGACCGTTGAGATAAAATGTCATTAATAAACGGAAATTATCAAATTCTACTATAATAATAGAACTAGTTCATTGTGCACAAAAGTGATGCAAGCGACAAGACAAGAGGCTGTTCTTGTATGAAGTTACTCTCTTGCAACCTACTTAGATCCACGTTACAAAGCTAAGTTATTTTCACCTAGTACATTAGAACGAGTTAAATCATCACTTGGCAAAGCAGTTGAAGAGCTTCAATCTCTTGAATCTGTCGCTTCGCCACCCACCAAAAGAATAAAAGTTTCAGTGACAGAACCAACACCTTCAACAAGCAAATCTATCACAGAATCTGTCTCTCAGTTTCTTGAGTCAAGCAGCAATGACGAGACCTACGCGATGTCAAAAGATGTAGTAAAAATGATCGAGAGCTTTCACCAAGAAAAACGCCTGGCTGCATGTGACAATCCTATTAGTTGGTGGAAAAATACGCAGAATATCTATCCATACTTGAGTAAACTTGCAAGGAAACATTTAGCCTGTCCTCCAATAAACGTACCAAGCAAGAGATTATTTAGCAGTGCTGGATTAATATATGATGAAAAGAGAAACAGACTGGCAGCAGAAAAGGCAGAAAAATTAATGTTCCTTAAGCATAACCTTCCTATAATTAAGTTTGAACATTAAACGATGAACATCTTAGTTTACTTTATTTTAATTACTCATTTATAAATATGCCTAATAAAACTTTAAACTTAATATAAATAGTTATCAAGCTAATTAAAGATCTGTTTCTATAAGGGTGGAGGTTGGGGAAAGAGGTCGGTGGGGTGCATTTGAGTTGGGTTCACGTCCCGCATCCTGGTAACACAATTATGGTTTCTATTTGTGGCTGAAACTCAACAAAATATAACGAATTTATTTGCAGACGAATTCACTAATTGATTTCTATATTAGTTAGATGCTTGATATTATTTTATATGTTCAGGGAAAAGTACAGCAGTTATTGTACAATTAATCAATTATACTACATTATAGCTACAGCTCTCTCTTATAATAACTTATTATATACGTTAAACACAACAAATCTCGAATATATCCTAAAAAATAACGAAAATGTAGACATCCGCATCAGCATCCGCATCCGCGGATGTTGAAATCAAACATCCGCATCCGCGGATGTGAAAAAAATGACATCCGCTACATCACTAATATACACCCACACACACACATATATATACATACACATATACATACATATATATATATATATACATATATACATACATATACATACATATACACACATATACAATATACACATATATATACATATACATACATACAATGCACACACACACACACACATATATATATACTGATATACATATATATTAGTGGTGCACCGATTAATCGGTATCGGCTTCTTGCACGCCGATTAGTCGGCCATGCAAGGTATTTCCTAATATCGGCATGCCAGGTGCCGATACCGATTAATCGGTGCACCACTAATATATATACACACATTATATATATTATATACATACACACACATATATATATATATATAATATATATATATATATATATACACACATACACATGTATATATATATATATGTATATATATATATGTAAAAATGAACCATAAATAATTCCCATATTCCTATATTATCTTATCCTTCATGTAATTCTTGTATTCATTTATATAGTCTCTGTATCCATTGTAAGAAAAAGTATCCATTTTAAAAATTCATGTGTTATATGGTTCATGTATAATCTTATATATTTAACTTTATATAATGCCTATACTCCGATGTATGTACGTGTGTGTATTCATTTTTACATAAGGACCAAAATCGCCCAACGCGAGTTTGGATAAAATATTTGATTCACTTTCAACTTTGCTAAATAATTGGTGACCTGTTGTTTTTTTAAAATATCATAATCATTTTTTTAGATTTCGCTTAATAAGGAATCCTGTTAAGCTTTGCAATGTTCGCATTTTGTATACACTCTCTTTCGTTATAAACAATGAGATCATGTCTTACCTAAGCATTAAAATTGTACATCTTAAACCTTAAAATTTCACTCATATGCATATTTTAGTGTAAAGATGCATAGTCCGATTTCCACTTTTAGTTAACTTGGCAGATCATGATAACATCAGATCTGAAAAGTCGCGGTTTAAGATAAAAATATGGTTTCGTCTTCAAATATTTTGTTTACTCGTTCAAGCCTTACCAGAGCTAATAAATTTACTTATTTTCAAATATTGTGCAAAAATAATACAGCCTTCTTAGCATTTAATAATAATAATGTTAGCAGTTTTTGGGTATATAAACCCATTCAAATTCATCCATTGTCATTGAGAAGCTAATTCAGATGCTGAGCACTACCTGTATTTTTTAGCAGTAAATTTACAGTGAATAAACTTTTTATTGTCCCCTTCGAGCCTTGCTCTCTTCAGAAAAACTTAGAAAACTTTCCGGATACGCTATAAGAAGAATCCGGAACCTTCAGCATTTAGATTGCAAATCTACCAGAGTCCTCCGAGCCACTATAGAAGAACTCGGAGAGTAACATAGTAGAAAAACCACTTCAAGGCACCTATCCGTTGCTTGCCTCCTAAACCAGAACCCCCGTCAATCCGAACCACCCCAGGGCCATAGACGGAGGGGTTAACATATATATATATATATACACATACACATATATACACATATATACACACATATACACACACATATATATATATAAATGTAAAAATGAACAATGAATAACCAATATTAATTTTTACATAAGAACCAAAATCGCTTAACGTGAGTTTGGATAATAATTTTACTTGTAGCTTCCTATTTTTGTTTGTGTTACAACCCTACGATCTACCATTTCTATGGTTTAGTCGTATCCATTTTCCATTTGTTATAGAAGTTATTATAATTAATTATGATTGTCTTGCATCTCACCCTCGACCCAAGATTATGCATACACATTGCATATAACAGGATTGGAACCCGTATTTGTAATTCTTAGTCATTAATGCCCACTCTTTGTCTGTAATTCGTTCTTATAAATCTTCCTAATAATGATTTGTACTATACGTACAAATTCAATAACTATGACGTCACATTCTCCCGTCATTAATTTCCCTTCATCATATCTCTAGTATTCAATGTATGAAAATTCATTATCATCATAATAAAAACTGTACACTCTATAGAAGTCATTATTTATATGTTATGTAGTATAAATAACTATTATTCGACCATATTCCTCTCCCATACGTCCATATCTTATCTTGACAATAAAATTGACGTACGATAATGAAATATTCATTTTGCTCGTGAAATTCAAAACTTTATGCATTCGATCGAAAACGCGCAAATACGTTCTCGTATTATTTTTTATTATTTTTTTACAAGTGCTTTCACCCCTCGCAAGATATTCATAAAGCTTATGCAAGTGTACGCAATTCGCAAAGCAGCATAAATCAAACATCTGAAAACGTGAAACCTCCTGTCCCTCTGATTTCAAATTTATAACATGTTATAACTTATAACATATTATGTTGTATATAAATTATCTCGTATGTGCCCATGTACTTTTGTTGTACTTATAACCATATATTATAACCATATATTATAGCCATATATAAATACAAAAACACTAAGAATTGTAAACGAGGTAATGTACTTCAATGAAACTGTAATTAAATGTAATGATTTAATATATAATGTAAGAATGTACTTTAATAGAACTGTAATGGACAATCATAAGCGAATGTGAAGTAATCCATAATCGCAATCATAATTGTAATAAACCAAAACTAAAATGTACTCAGTAATGTACTTAAATTGTACTTATGTACTACTACGAAATGATATCGCCTTCAGAAATATAGACTCGGCGAAAAATACGATTAGTTTTTATTTTTATTTTTTAAATTTTTATTTGGAATCTTTCAAACATCTGATCATGTGTTTAAAAGAGGGGAAACTTAACCTTCAGCTGCATTCCCCCAATATTTAGATAATATATAAATCATGTAATTGTAAAATAATGTCACTTCTTCTTCTTAGACTTCACTTCGATTACTTCGATTAACACTCGCTTGTTAGCAGCCTCGCTGCGAGGAGGGGGCAGAGGCCCCTTGCCTCCTTAATTTTTTTAGATTCCGGCCTGAGCTATGGTCGAAAGAGGTCGAACCTCTACCCCTGTAAATTCAGAGCACTACCTGTACATTTTTAGAAGTAAACTAGAGTAAAAGAAGTTTTTTTATCTTCTCCTTCGAGCCTTGTTCTCTTCAGAACTTATTCAGTAAAGTCGATGTTATAAAAGAAAATTCGATAATTTTAGTACCAGAGAAAGTATCAGAGTATTATAGAAAGAGAAGAATTAACAAATGTCGACCCTAAAGCGAGTGAAAAGAATTAGAATGTTATAGAAGAAAAGTATCGCGAGAAAATATCCGTTGCTGCCTCCCAAACAAGTACCCCCGTCGACTCCGAACCACCACAGGGCCATAGACGGAGGGGTTAACAGTCTGGCGACCCTGCATCAGGTTAAAAATCAAGACGACCCAAGCACATACAAGATATTGGTTAACAGTCTGGCGACCCTGCATCAGGATAAAAATCAAGACGACCCAAGCACATAGAAGATATTGGCATAACAAAGTCTTGGCTACAGACTCGCCAGACTATCAAGTGGCGACCTACCATTTGACCGGCGTGTCACGACTTCTAGTTCGTCACATCCACCCTTGAACCGGTATGTAACGACTCCAAGTTCTCCACGCCTGGTTTTCATCCAAGAAGTAGCCAGCAAGACGTCTTCAGGACATGTCTCAAGGATTTCGCCGTAGAAATTTTGTTAAGTACAGAGTTGTTTTTTTTAAAGTAATTTGTAAACATTTGGAAAGTCAGTATTATTAACAGTTAATATTTAGTATTGAGCCAGAATTAACACAAAACACAGTGAACATTCCATACACCAGTGATACTTTTTCTGAGTGAAAAAGTTAACTGCCACGGAAGTTAACTGCCACGGAAGTTAACTGCCACGGAAGTTAACTGCCACGGAAGTTAACTGCCACGGAAGTTAACTGCCACGGAAGTTAACTGCCACGGAAGTTAACTGCCACGGAAGTTAACTGCCACGGAAGTTAACTGCCACGGAAGTTAACTGCCACGGAAGTTAACTGCCACGGAAGTTAACTGCCACGGAAGTTAACTGCCACGGAAGTTAACTGCCACGGAAGTTAACTGCCACGGAAGTTAACTGTCACGGAAGTTAACTGTCACGGAATTAATGTCACAGAATTAATTTCACTATTATAGTCAGTATAGAATAATTTTATTTTATGTACCAAACCCCAGAGGTTAATAGTCTCCACTTGATAGAGATCAAGTGCAGTCATTTTCCATTTTCAGTTAATTTCAAGTTAGAAGGTTGCATCCAGAGGGACAACCGCCCCAGAATTTTATAGAAGCCCCAAGTCAGTTTTCAAGCCCCAAGTCAGTTTTCAAGCCCCAAGTCAGTTTTCAAGCCCCAAGTCAGTTTTCAAGCCCCAAGTCAGTTTTCAAGCCCCAAGTCAGTTTTCAAGACTCAAGTCAGTTTTCAAGCCCCAAGTCAGTTTTCAAGCCCCAAGTCAGTTTTCAAGTCCCAAGTCAGTTTTCAAGTCCCAAGTCAGTTTTCAAGTCCCAGGTCAGTTTTCAAGTCCCAAGTCAGTTTTCAAGTCCCAAGTCAGTTTTCAAGTCCCAAGTCAGTTTTCAAGTCCCAAGTCAGTTTTCAAGTCCCAAGTCAGTTTTCAAGTCCCAAGTCAGTTTTCAAGTCCCAAGTCAGTTTTCAAGTCCCAAGTCAGTTTTCAAGTCCCAAGTCAGTTTTCAAGTCCCAAGTCAGTTTTCAAGTCCCAAGTCAATTGAATTCAACGTTTTCTTTGTAGTTTAAGAGAATTTAATTTAACCTGAATTGACCGGTTTGCGTCTTTAGTTTAACCATTTTTTTTTGTAGGAAGGAAATTCACCGATTTGTCTTTTCTTTTCATGCATTGTTGCGTATATAAATATATAGTTATATATTTTATTATTTGTAACCAACACAGTTTTACAATTGTTTATAATGACTTTGATAATCATTGTAATGTATATGTGATAATAATAGTTGTGTAATAATTAATCGATCTTGTCCCAATGACTCCTTTTTAAATTACTATGCTGAGGAACATGCCGTCCCTCCGTTTTGTTTGAACTCTTAATTTTTGTTCTATGCAGTGTGACAAGCGATCTTTTTTTTAAAAGAGCAAAGTGCTCACAAAAGACGTATTGTCAATTTCAGACATATACCCCCCGGCTTAGTCACTCAATTCCCCCGAATGTAGTACTCCAAACTTTGTTTCTTTATTGTATTTTATTTTAAAACCCCAATCGCAGTTGAACACAATGTCAACCAGAGAAATGATTCAACCATGGTTAATTCCTCTTTGGTACTATGGAACATAACCTGAATTTATGTTAAGTTGTGTTTTTTATTTTTAAGTATATTATATGTTTAGTTCATTAAAATGCATAATTGATTTCTATTTTTAATTTGTATTCTTAATTTTCTTAATTCAATTATCGTACCGATACTTCTGGTTAATGTTATTGGTTATATAGTTCATATATAGCTAGGAATGTTACTAGTCGAATTTAATTCCATCTTCAAAATTTAATTTTTAATACCGCTAGATTTACTTTAATTACTTGTAAGGTCCTCTAAGTTCGTTTTTTTTATTGCCTTAATATACATGTAACTGATTGAATTACGTAAAATCGATAATCCTAATTGAATTCTATTACTTTTGACACATATTCGAATTCATTTTGTTTCTGTACTTCAAGTCACTTTCACAAGAAACTCATATGCATACACCATCATTAATACTACCTGTAATTAGATTTTAACAATAATTGACTTAAACTTAAAAGATTTTATAACCCTAAACCCATCTTAAATTATTATACATTATTTTTAAACTTTGTTAATTCAAAAACCTTCCAAATCCCTACACATACACACGCATGTATGCACACTATATATACTATATATATACAAACCTTATGCTAAAATAATTGGATATCACAATAAACTATTTCATTGCGCGTAAGTGCTAACTATGCTATTTAATCTTAATCATTTTTGCTTTCTAATATATCTTGCTCATGCATTTATTCAGTTCATTTAACAATCCTCTAGGCTAATCTGTCCCTCAAAATTATAAGATACACACTTTGTACATAATACACAAATACACACTAGACCACAGGTCTATACATCATCCACTACGTAATTCGACTTTTACCTACACTAGTCAATAAAATTAGTTTATGAATTGTACTATCATGGTAACCTTGAAAAATCCATGAACTTTAAAATTTATATTTTTCCCTTTTACCTATTCATTATGTATGCAATTTTCCCCACAGAAAAATAATTTTTTTTTTTTTAAATTTAACTATCATTCTTTGTCTAACTTAATTGTTTGTCTAAATTAACGTATTAATCCTTTTATTCTGTTTGCATAAATTAAAGTATTAATCTTTGAATTTTTTATAATTTATAAGCAAGTGTCATGTTAAAGATTTGATTACTCCGCATTGTACCCAACCACCCGAACTCACTTGTTCTGTATAAAAATTTGTAATATAAAGAAAAATTCGTCATCTAACTTGAATTAGTTAGGATGTTATTTTCTCATTTGTATTCTATTAATTGTACCCTATTATATTATTGTATACATATTTTAAAGGGGAGAGCAATGTAAAAATGAACAATGAATAATCAATATTCATTTTTACATCAAAACCAAAATCGCTTAACGCGAGTTTGGATAATAATTTTACTTGTAGCTTCCTATTTTTGTTTGCGTCACAACCCTGCGATCTACCATTTCTATGGTTTAGTCGTATCCATTTTCCATTTGTTATAGAAGTTATTATAATTAATTATGATTGTCTTGCATCTCACCCTCGACCATAGATTATGCATAAACATTGCATATAACAGGATTGGAACCCGTAGTTGTACTTCTTAGTCATTAATACCCACTCTTTGTCTATAATTCGTTCTTATAAATCTTCTTAATAATGATTTGTACTATACGTACAAATTCAATAAATATGACGTCACATTTTCCCGTCATTAATTTCCCTTCATCATATCTCTAGTATTCAATGTATGAAAATTCTTTAACATAATAAAAACTGTACACTCTATAGAAGTCATTATTTATGTTATGTAGTATAAATATAACAATTATTCGACCATATCCCTCCCCCATACGTCAATATCTTATCTTGACCATTATCGTACGTCAATTTTATTAAATATTCATTTCGGTCGTGAAATGCAAAACTTTATGCATTCGTTCGAAAACGCGCAAATAAGTTCTCATATTTTTTTAATTATTTTTTTCAAGTGCGTTCACCCCTCGCAAGATATTCATAAATGCTTATGCAAGTGTAAGCAATTCGCAAATCAGCATAACTCAAACATCTGAAAACTTGAAACCTCCTGTCCCTCTGATTTCAAATTTATAACATGTTATAACTTATAGCATATTATAAAATATTATGTTGTATATAAATTATCCCGTATGTGCCCATGTACTTGGGTTGTACTAATAACCATATATAATAACCATAAAAAAAACCATATATTATAACCATATATTATAACCATATATAAATATAAAAACACTAAGAATTGTAAACGAGGTAATGTACTTCAATGAAACTGTAATTAAATGTAATGATTTAATATATAATGTAAGAATGTACTTTAATAGAACTGTAATGGACAATCATAAGCGAATGTGAAGTAATCCATAATCGCAATCATAATTTTAATAAACCAAAACTAAAATGTACTCAGTAATGTACTTAAATTGTACTTATGTACTACTACGAAATGATATCGCCTTCAGAAATATAGACTCGGCGAAAAATACGATTAGTTTTTATTTTAATTTTTTAATTTTTATTTGGAATCTTTCAAACATCTGATCATGTGTTTAAAAGGGGGGAAACAACCTTCAACTGCATTCCCCCAATATTTAGATAATATATAAATCATGTAATTGTAAAATAATGTCACTTCTTCTTAGACTTCACTTCGATTACTTCGATTAACACTCCCTTGTTAGCAGCCTCGCTGCGAGGAGGGGGCAGAGGCCCCTTGCCTCCTTAATTTTTTTAGATTCCGGCCTGAGCTATGGTCGAAAGAGGTCGAACCTCTACCCCAGTAAATTCAGAGCACTACCTGTACACTTTTAGAAGTAAACTACAGTAAAAGAAGTTTTTTATCTTTTCCTTCGAGCCTTGTTCTCTTCAGAAGAACTTAGTCAGTAAAGTCGATAAGTTATAAAAGAAATGTCGATAATTTTAGTATCAGAGAAAGTATCAGAGTACTATAGAAAAAGAAGAATTAACAACTGTTGACCCTAAAGCGAGTGAAAAGAATTAGAATGTTATAGAAGAAAAGTATCGCGAGAAAATATCCGTTGCTACCTCCCAACTAGAACCCACGTCGATCCGAACCGACTCAGGGACATAGACGGAGGGGTTAACATATATATACACATATACATTATATATATATATATACACATACACACATATATATATATACACATACACATATATATATATATACACACACATATATATATATATACACATACACGCATATATATATATATACACATACACGCATATATATATATACACATACACGCATATATATATATACACATACACATATATATATACACATACACACATATATACACATACACACATATATATATACATACACACATTTATATACACACACACACACATATATATATATATATACACATATATATACACACACATATATATACACACACATTATATATATATACACACACATATATATACATATATATATACACACACACATATATATATACACACATATATATACATATATATATACACACACATATATATACATATATATATACACACACACACACACATATATATATATATATCATACATATATTACATATATATATACACACACATATATACAAACACACATATATACACACATATATATACACACACACATATATATATATATACATATATATATACAAACACATATATATATACATATATATATACACAGACATATATATATATATATATACATATATGTATAAACACATATATGTAAAAAGTGAACAATGAACAATTCCTACACCATCATTATATGGATTCATTGTCTTTATGCAGAACTTATGTTCGTATAGTTTTATGTTCGAATGTCCATTTTTACATAAGAAACCAAAATCGCATAAGCGAGTTTTGGATAGAATTTCGATTTGTTCGTCTTTATTCATTCCTGTATTTTTCTAATCCATCTTTTCTAATAATGACTTATGCACTATGACGTCATAAAATAACTTTATTCTCTTTACGTTTCCCATACTTTGTACACTGAATCACGTTCTTAGTATTTGGCCAGCTTCCGTGTGCAATGTATGGTAAATTCTTTAAAAATAATGTTGTGGTGTTATGTAGTATAAATATCATTATTCAACCATACTCATTCTTACATTCATGTTCTTTCTTGACCGCTATCCTTTATTAATTTTATTACTTATTCATTCATCTACCTATTGTCTACTTATGCCCTATCAAGTTATCAGTCTATGTTTACTCGTGTCTATATTACGCACACAACTTATTGTGTGACGAATGATGTGTACACTACTGTGTGCAGTCGTACATGTCTATTGACGATCATGATTACGTACATGTATTCTTTTTACGTTTTATTTTCTTTTATTATTTCACCTCCCGCATTGAACTCAAAAATGCTGAGTTAAGTTATAAAATTCCACTCACTACGACAGAATCGAGCGCCTCAAAGATAAAATACCTCCGTTCGCTCTGATTTCAAATTCATAACATATTATAGCATATTATTTCGTAAATAAATTATCTCGTAAGTGCCATGTACGTTGTATTATATTTAACATCTTAATTGTCTATTAATATGAAACACTGTAACAACAAAACAAAGTTATAGTGACTGTTTAATTGTAATTAACGGTAATACTTTAATTTAATATAACGTAATGTACTTTAATGAAACTGTAATTGGTAATAGCTTGTAATGTACTTCGATGAAACTTTAATTAAATGTAATGATTTAATTTATAATGTAAGAATGTACTTTAATAGAACTGTAATGAACAATCATAAGTGAATATGAAGTAATCCATAATTGTAATCGTAATTGTAATGAACCAAAATTAATACGTACTCAGTCGTGTACTTAATTTGTACTTATGTGTACTATTACGAAATGATATCACCTTCATAAATGTAGACTCGGCGAAAAATATACGATTAGTTTTTATTTTCATTTTTTTTATTGTTTTTAGTTGAAATCTTTCAAAAGCATCTCATCATGTGTTTAAAAAGGGGGGAAATTTAACCTTTAACTCTCCTCCCCCAAAATATTTAAGTTTATATTATACTTCTTCTTCATTGCACTTCTTCATTAGACTTCAGATTAGCACTTCATTAGGACTCTTTTGTTAGCAGCCTCGCTGCGGGGAGGGGGCAGAGGCCCCTTGCCTTGCCTTAATATTTTTAGATTCCGGCCTGAGCCATGGTCGAAAGAGGTCGAACCTCTACCCCTGTAAATTCAGAGCAGTACCTGTATATTTTTAAGAAGTAAACCACAGTAAAAGAAGTTTTCATCTTTTTCCTTCGAGCCTTGTTCTCTTCAGGAACTCAGTCAGTTAAGTCGACAAGTTATAAAAGAAAAGTCGATAATTTTAGTATAAGAGAAAGTATCAGAGTATTATAGCAAGAGAAGAATTAATAATTCTCGACCCATAAGCGAGAGAAAGAGAGAACCCAAGCACCATAGAAGATATTGGCATAACAGTCTGGCGAGTCTGTAGCCAAGGGTTTAACCGAGTGGCGACCCACCATTTAAGGCGACCGAAAAGAATTATAGAATGTTATAGAAGAAATATCGCGTTGTGCCTGACAACAAGAACGCCTCGTCGATACGAAGCACCCCACAGGGACATATAAGAAGGAAGATAAAAACTGGCGACCCTATACCAGGATAAACACAGAGAAGAAGGAAGATAACAAGACTGGACCCTTTAACCAGGATCTTCACGACTCCTGGATTCTTCCAGTCTTCCAGACCCTTTAACCAGGATCTTCACGACTCCAGGATTCTTCCAGTCTTCCAGACCCTTTAACCAGGATCTTCAGGATTCTTCCAGACCCTTTAACCAGGATCTTCACGACTCCAGGATTCTTCCAGGCTTCCAGACCCTTAACCAGGATTAGAAGAATATTTTAAGAAGAAGATTTTAAAAAACATGAAGATTTTAAAAACAAGAAGATTTTAAGAAGAGGCCACTCTTTGGCCAAGATAGTAATTACCCTGCATCAGGATAAAACCAGTTGACCGGCGTGTCACGACTTCTAGTTCGTAACATCCACCCTTGAACCGGTGTGTCACGACTCCAAGTTCTCCACGCCTAGTTTCATCCAAGAAGAAGTAGCCAGCAAGACGTCTTCAGGACACGTCTCAAGGATTTCCCCATAGAAATTTTTGTTAAGTACTTTTTGTTTTCTTAAGTAATTTATAAACACTTGAAAAGTCAGTATTATTAACAGTTAATAATGAGTATCAAATCAGAATTTACAAGAAACACAGTGAACACTTGAGACACCAGTGATACATTTGTTTTTATTGAAACAGTAATTTCAAAGAGAGTTAATTTCAAAGAGAGTTAATTTCAAAGAGAGTTAATTTCAAAGAGAGTTAATTTCAAAGAGAGTTAATTTCAAAGAGAGTTAATTTCAAAGAGAGGTAATTTCAAAGAGAGGTAATTTCAAAGAGAGTTAATTTCAAAGAGAGTTAATTTCAAAGAGAGTTAATTTCAAAGAGAGTTAATTTCAAAGAGAGTTAATTTCAAAGAGAGTTAATTTCAAAGAGAGTTAATTTCAAAGAGAGTTAATTTCAGAGAGAGTTAATTTCAAAGAGAGTTAATTTCAAAGAGAGTTAATTTCAAAGAGTTAATTTCAGTTATTTTCACCGTTATATTCAGTATAGAATAATTTTATTTTATGTATCAAACATAATAGTATCGTACCTTCGTGTACATTCGAGTGAAATGTTGTTTACATTTTTTTATTTTTTGTTTGCAAATTTTTTTCAATTACTGAATTGAATTGACTTGCAAATTAAGAGAGAGAGAGAGTTTAGAGAGAGTTTATAGAGTTATAGAGTTACTTGAAGCAGTTTCAAGTTCCATTTTCAGTTTTCAGACAGTTTCAGTTGGTTGTAACCAAAAGGGACAACCAAACCCCAGAGATTTATAAAGATACTTGAAGTAATTTTGAAGTAATTTTTTTGAAGTCAGTTTTTCAAGTCAGAAGGTTGCACTAAGAGGGTCAACCAAAACAGAGGTTAATCGTCTCCACTTGAATAGAGATCAAGTGCAGTCATTTTCCATTTTCAGTTAATCTTCACTTGATAGCAGTTCAAGTGCAAGTCAGACAGTTATAGAAATACTTGACAGAGTTCAAGTCAGAGTTTTATTTGAAGTCAGAGAGTTTTATTTGAAGTCAGAGAGTTTTATTTGAAGTCAGAGAGTTTTGTTTTAAGTCAGTCTCTGTTAGTTTCAAATCCCCATTCATTTCAATGCATTCAATTGAATTCAACCTTTTTTTTGTTGTGAGAGAGAATTAAATTCAACCTGAATTGACCGGGTTGCGGCTTTGGTTTAACCTTTTCTTGTTTGTAAGACGGAAATTCACCGATTTGTCTTTCCCTTTTCATGCATTGTTACGTATATAAATATATAGTTATTTAATTCATTATTTGTAACCAAAATAGTTTTTACAATTGTTTGTAACGATTTTGGTAATTATTGTAATGTATATGAGGAACATGCCGTCCCTCCGTTTGTTGAACTCTTTTAATTTTTTGTTCTAAGTAGTGTGACAAGCAATCTTTTTTAAAAAAAGAGCAAAGTGCTCACGAAATATGTAATTGTCAATTTCAGACTTATACCCCCCGCTTAGTCACTCAATTCCCCCGAATGTCGTACTACAAACTTTGTCTTTTAAGTTTATTTTATTTTCATACCCCCAACCCCAGTTGAACCCAGTGACAACCGGAGAAATGGTTCAACCATGGTTAATTCCTCTTTAGTACTATGGAACATAACCTCCGTTTATGTTGTTGTTTTTTTTTATTTTTAAGAATATTATATGCTTAGTTTATTATAGTTTATCATTGATTTCTATTTCCAAACTTTATATTTTTTATATTTTTTTTAATTCGATTAATACTGAGTAATTGTCGTAGTCGAATTTAATTGTGTTTCGAAATTCAATTTTAAAACCGTGAGAGTTACTGTCATTACTCGTAAGGTCTTCTAAGTACGTCTTTTTTTAATTACCTTATACGTGTAACTGATTAATTATGTAAAATCTATAATCCTAATTGAATTTTATTACTTTTGACACATTCGAATTCATTTACGTTCCGTCCCTCCAGTCACTTTTGCATTAAAACGCGTATGCAAACATTATCATCATAATACATAATAATTATTGCTTACTTTATATAAATTCTCGCTCATGCATTTATACAGTTAATTTAACAATCCTCTCCGCTAATCTGTGTCTCGAAATTATAAAATACACACTTTGTACCCAATAAACATAAATACACATTTGACCACAGGTCTATACATCATCCACTACGTAATTCGATTTGTACCTACAACAGTCAATAAAAATGCATGTATGCACACTATATATATATATACAAACCTTATGCTAACATCATTGAATATTCAGTTACTTGAACAATCCTATCAGCTAATCTGTCCCTCGAAATTGTAAAATACACACTTTGCACCTAATACACCCAAATACACACTAGACCACAGGTCTATACATCATCCATTACGTAATTCGATTTTTTACCTACAATAGTCAATAAAATTAGTTACGAATTGTACTACAGGGCTATTTAAAATAATTCATCCGATTTCAACTGAGAATACTTCCGTACCTATCAACCGTGCATCAACTGGGCATACACCACATGAAAGAGGAAATCTCCGAGTTTTACAAGATCACCGCGAGAGGGCTCCAAAGTCACCGCGCCGTGGCCTAGCCTAGCAACAAACAGTCAGTGTGAAAATGGCGTCCGCACAGCAGAAGGCGTTTTGTGTGTTGCAGTTTTCGAGCTGTAAATCGGTAGTCACAGTGCAGCGTGAGTTTCGTCGGCGTTACAGAACAGATCCACCGGGTGCTCAGAGCATCCGTCGGTGGTATCGGCAGTTCGAGGAAACATTCGCATTGTTACTGCCGTAGAGTCAGTGACAACGGACATGCTGGAGTGAGTATGGGAGGAATTCGACTATCGTGTCGACGTTGCTCGTGTAACTAGGGGAAGTCACATAGAGCATTTATGAGGTGAGAGACAAAATTTTGACAGTTTTTCTTTTGGTTGATGTATCACAAATCACAATGTATTTGTAACATTAAAAAATATTCTCATTTGAAATCAAGTGAATCATTTTGAATAGCCCTGTATCATGGTAACCTTGAAAATCCATGAACTTTAAAATTTATAGTTTTCCCTTTTACTCTATTCATTATGTACATAATTTTTCCCACAGAAAAATAAAAATTTTGTAAAAAAATTTAACAATATCATTCTTTGTCTAGCTTAATTGTTTGTCTAAAATTAAAGTATTAATCTTTGAATTCTTTTATATTATATAATAACTCACTTGTTCTGTATAAAACTTGTATTGTAAAAAAGAATGTCGTCATCTAACTTGAATTACGTACGATGTTATTTTCTCAATTGTATTATGTTGTATTGTATTATATTATTGTATTAATACCATTTAGAGGGGGAAATACTGTAAAAAGTGAACAATGAACAATTCCTACACCATCATTATATGGATTCATTGTCTTTATGCAGAACTTATGTTCGTATAGTTTTATGTTCGAATGTCCATTTTTACATAAGAAACCAAAATCGCATAAGCGAGTTTTGGATAGAATTTCGATTTGTACGTCTTTATTCATTCCTGTATTTTTCTAATCCATCTTTTCTAATAATGACTTATGCACTATGACGTCATAAAATAACTTTATTCTCTTTGTTTCCCATACTTTGTACACTGAATCACGTTCTTAGTATTTGGACATCTTCCGTATTCAATGTATGGTAAATTCTTTAGTAATAAGGTTGTGGTGTTATGTAGTATAAATATCATTATTCAACCATACTCATTCTTACATTCATGTTCTTTCTTGACCGCTATCCTTTAATTTTATTACTTATTCATTCATCTACCTATTGTCTACTTATGCCCTATCAACTTCAGTCTATGTTTACTCGTGTCTATATTACGCACACAACCTATTGTGTGACGAATGATATGTGTACACTACTGTGTGCAGTCGTACATGTCTATTGACGATCATGATTACGTACATGTATTCTTTTTACGTTTTATTTTCTTTTATTATTTCATCTCCCGCATTGAACTCAAAAATGCTGAGTTAAGTTATAAAATTCCACTCACTACGACAGAATCGAGCGCCTCAAAGATAAAATACCTCCGTTCGCTCTGATTTCAAATTCATAACATATTATAGCATATTATTTCGTAAATAAATTATCTCGTAAGTGCCATGTACTTTGTATTATATTTCTAAACATCTTAATTGTCTATTAATATGAAACACTGTAAAAACAAAACAAAGTTATAGTAACTGTTTAATTGTAATTAACTAATACTTTAATTTAATATAACGTAATGTACTTTAATGAAACTGTAATTGGTAATAGCTTGTAATGTACTTCGATGAAACTGTAATTAAATGTAATGATTTAATTTATAATGTAAGA
>JAJOZX010010995.1:77500-85000 GCA_023014485.1 Bathynomus jamesi
CCTTCAGAATGGATTTAAACAAAAAGGGCAGGTTGTTAAATCTTTGGTAAAAAATTTGTTTTTGTCTGTTGTTTCCCTTACAATTTTATTTTTCAATTTTTTGCTGTATGCGTGTATGTGTATGTATGTATGTGTATGTGAGTATGTGTGTAGTCATTGCAGTTAAATGTGTTTGTATGTATATGTGTGTATATGTATGTATGTATGTGTGTATATGTATGTATGTATGTATGTATGCAGTTAAATATATATATATATATATATATATATATATATATGTGTATGTACCTTACCTTACCTTACAACCTCACAAAGGTTCTGCGGGATGATTTCTCATTTCGTGAAGGTCAAGCTTGTATATATATATATATATATATGTTTGTGTGTGTGTGTGTGTGTTTGTATATATGTGTGTATATGTATATATATATTTGGTTATGCGGTTATACATGTGTACGTGTATTATTTGTAATTTTTTCAATTTATATTTATTTTTATTTCTTTATTCTTTTGCGACCTACCGTTTTCTCAGACAATAATTATAAAAACAAATTTGGTAATTTTTTTCCCTTATGCATATATATATATATATATATTCTGTATATATTGCGTTTATATTTCGTATATATACCGTATATATGTTGTATATATATTTTATTGTTCTTTATATATCATCTAGGCATCATTTTTTTTCCAATTTATATTTACTTGTACTTTTTTATTCGTTTGTGACTATAATATGCATATGTGGTAATTTTTCCCTTATAAATTGGTGTGCCTCTCTTAAAATTTATCTTTCAATTTATTATTATTATTATTATTTTTTTTTTTTTTTTTTTTTTTTTTTTGTGACATATATATCAATTTGGCAGCATCTATTAAATCGATTGTAAAACTTCCCTCTTGAGCTTGAATTGGTAGACTCCACTTACAATATTTATATTTATTTTTATTTCTTTATTCTTTTGTGACCTGTTCCATAAAAAAGCCATTTGAATTTATATTGAAGGTCGGCCAAAGTGCTAAAAGTGTCTTTATATATATATATATATATATATATATGTATGTATATATATTTATGGGTTTTTTTATTTGCCTGTTTATTTCTTTATGATTATTTAGGCTGTGACATATATATCACTAAGGCACTATTTTGTAATTAATTTTTTCTCAATTTATATTTATATTTATTTTTATTTCTTTATTCTTCTGTGACCATATAAATGTTGGCTCCTCCCACAATTTTTTTCTATGCTTACTATATATATGTATATATGTATATATATATATATATATATATATATGTATATATATGTGAATATGTATGTATGTACAGTGCCCGCGAAAAGTATCCGATCACCCTTGAAATTTGTATTTTTTACATAAAAAACAATGTTTAAATGTATACTAACCTTATATTAGTATTTTGTCATCTGTCCTTTGGTTTGGATGACTTGTTCTAGACGTTTTGGCATGGATTTAATCAAGTTTTGACAAACTTCCACTGATATTTCCTTGCACCCATACCTTTTTGATGGCCTCTTGTAATTTTTCGACTGAGCCAGTGTCGTGGCATTCAACCTTATTTTTTATTATTAGCCACAGATTTTCTATCGGATTGAGATCTGGACTATTACCAGGCCAATCCAAAATATCAAATTTATTGTCAGTAATCCATTTTGTCACTATTTTGGCCCTGTGACATGGTGCACCATCATGCATGTATGTTTTTGTCCTTTGGATTGCCATTGCCATTGGAAGTTTATCCTGTAGCATTGCTAAATACCGTGCACCATTCATAGTTGTGTTCTTCGGAAGAAAATATAAGTTTCCACGCCCATAGTAACCGAAACAACCCCAAACCATCACACTTGGAGGGTGTTTCATTGTCTTTAGGGTGTATTTAGGGTCCATCCTATTTGAGCCAATAGGCCGGCGAACCTTTTTTGGACAACTTCTGAATGTCAAAAATGTCGACTCATCGCTAAATAAAACCTTCTTCCAGTCATCAACAGTCCAATGAATGTATTTTTTACAAAATGCGACACGTTTTTTACGCATTTTTTCATTAATGAACGGTTTCTTAGCAGCATGGCGAGATGGTAATCCGAGTTCTTTTTGGAGCCGCTCCTGGATAGTTCGTTCAGAAACACCAGATAACAAATTATTCATATTAAATTTTATTTCTTTCGCAGTTATTGTTGGGTTTTTCAATACTAAACGTTTCATAAGTTTGTCTGTTCGCGAATTTGTTTTTCTCGGTCTGCCAGATCGTTTTTTAGGGACTGGCGTGGTTAGGCCACCATTGTTCTTAGCCCGTGAAACCCATAAATTAACGGTACTTTGGGATATGTTTAATTCCTTAGCTATCTGTCTCTGTGATTTCTCACATGCATGCAAAGCAACAATAGCACCTCGACAATCACTCTTAAGTTGTTTTTTAGCACACATTATATATAAATTTTATTTACACCACTTTCTGTAAAAAAAAAAAAAAATCAAGAAATTTACACAAACAGTGAAATCTGACAAATTTGAGACACAGCCACCCGCAACGAAGGCTACCAGAACACTAATTTGAGAATGCATTGGATAGCTCTCATATCAGCGAGCAACCTCAAAGTTACCAGATGTCGCTAGAACAAATAGAAAGTGAATTACGTGTCTCTGAATATCAAGGGAAAATATTGTATTTTCTTGAGTGATCGGATACTTTTCGCGGGCACTGTATGTTTACTTTTGTAACCTATATATTGCCTTGATCTGTCCTTTCACTCCAGTGTTCCTGAGGATGTCATTAGACGAAAGCGCTTGAGCACCCCTTTGTGTTTCTTTTTTCCTTCGTGGTTTTATTCATCATAAATACTTTTCACGTGTCACTTTCGTGAAATAATTTTTCATATAATGAACACCACGCGTTCCTTCGCCTTGCTGTTCCCTCTATTGTCCCCGTTTGTGTCGGTGTTTGCTTCTACATTAATGAAGGGGCATGCAATTCGGATCCGACGGAAGTTTCTTACTAATTGTCTGGAGGAGCAGGTCCTTCCCAAGTCCCTCCTTCCGATTCGCCTCAGAGAAATGGACGACCATCCGTTCAACAACTTTAGCAGAGTAATTTTAAAGAAACATATTGAAGTCACCAGACAAAATGAGTGGTCCACCTTCAAAAATTTAGGCATTGCCAAACGTAATGTTTTGACTGTTATTCCCCAACCGTGGATCCAACCTTTGTTTGATGAAATTTACAACGAGTTGCGTCGGAGAACTTCTTCACTTCGAAACATTTTGGATCGCAAAATTAAAAGTCTCATTCGAAATAGTCAGTGGAGTAAAAAAGCAAGCTCAAAGTGTGTTTTGAACCTTTCTTCGAAAAACATTAGTGACGATGCAAAAAGTGCCCTTGGATTTGGTATGTCCTTTTATATTGTTAAAAAACCTACTGCTTTACAAATTTGTCATAGTCTTGCTCGTTTTGAAAAACAGTGTAACCTTCCTCAGTTTTTTAGTTAACATAGTTAAAGGCCTGGTCTATGGTGCTGCGAATATTTCTTACGAAGATAACTTTCTTAAACGTTTCCGCAATAGCCTTTCACAATTAAAAAAAGATAGTGAGCTCCATATTACTAAAGCAGACAAGGCTAACACCTTAGTCATTATGGACAAAGTGGATTACATTGGAAAGATGAATGAGCTGCTTCAGGACCCCGCCACATACGTGAAACTTAGGAAGAACCCACAGGATGATGTCATCAAATCATTCAATAGTGGCTTGAAACGCATTCTCAAAGATCATAAGGATTTAATTCCCCTTTTTTTGTCCACTTCACCTGCTCTGCCTTATCTTTATGGTCTTATTAACACCCACAAACCGGGTAACCCTATGCGCCCTATTATTAGCTCGGTGGGCTCTATTACCTATAAACTCTCCAAATGGCTTGTTAATGTTTTGTCCCCCATTCTTGGAACTGTCTCTGATTCACACGTAAAAATTCCATGGATCTCACTGAAAAATTGAATAATGTTCGCATTAATACCAACGATAGATTGATCAGTTTCGACGTTTGTTCATTGTTCACAAAAGTGCCGATTGATGATATGCTTGACTTTCTCGCCAGAGAATTACATAATTATGATTTACCATTACCTGCACACACTGTTTTGGAGCTTATTAAGCTTTGTATCAAGGATTGTAAATTCACTTTCAATGGCGAGCATTATCACAAGTTTTTGGGATGGCCATGGGCAACCCTTTGTCGCCCCTTCTCTCCAATATTTATATGGAGTTTTTTTGAAATTACTTACATTCCGAGAATCCTGGGGGTTGGCATCCCTTGGTTGCGGTACGTCGACGATATTTTGTGTATCTGGCCCATGAATCGTGACCTGGATGACTTCCTCCTTCAGTTAAATGACCAAGTCCCCTCCATTAAATTTACTTTAGAAGTGGAACAAGACAACTCAATCCCGTTTTTGGATGTGCGTGTTCATAGGGATAGCCCGGGTTTTAAGTTTAGTATATATCGGAAAAAAACAAACAATTTGTCCTACGTACACTTTTACTCTGGACATGACACCCCTATTAAAAAGGCCATATTTTCCTCAATGTTTCTCCGCGCTCTTAGGATCGCCAGTCCTGAATACATCGATGCCGAATTGGAAAATATCAACGGTATTGGAAGTGAGTTGTGTTACCCATCTGCGTTCATGGAATCTTGTCTTAATAAGGCTAAACGAACCTTCTATCGTGTGAATAATAACACTCGCACCTTGTCAAAGAATATTTTAGTACTTCCATTTTTCCCGGGCTTCTTAGGCATTGCTAATGTACTTAAACTTTTGGATATCAGTGTAGTTTTTTCATATAACAATATTGTGAAAAACATCATAGTAAAAAATAGCCCTACCAATAATTTAGGCATTATCTATAAAATTGGGTGTAAGCAATGTGATTCCTTTTACATAGGTCAGACGGGAAAGGATTTGCAAACGCGTGTAAAACAGCATCAATATTCCGTTAGAACGGGACAGTTGTCCAGTGCCCTTTTTGTCCATTTGTCAGAGTTATCCCATTGTATTGATTGGAATAATGTTTCAGTTTTGTTTCACTCTAGCAACATTGTTAATAGAAATATTCTTGAGTCGGCTATAATTCAACTTACAAATAACCTTAACATGAGTAAAGGTCTGTTTCAACTTGATCCCGTTGCTCTGAATTCCTTCAGAATGGATTTAAACAAAAAGGGCAGGTTGTTAAATCTTTGGTAAAAAATTTGTTTTTGTCTGTTGTTTCCCTTACAATTTTATTTTTCAATTTTTTGCTGTATGAGTGTATGTGTATGTATGTATGTGTATGTGCGTATGTGTGTGGTCATTGCAGTTAAATGTGTTTGTATGTATATGTGTGTATATGTATGTATGTATGTGTGTATATGTATGTATGTATGTATGTATGCAGTTAAATATATATATATATATATATATATGTGTATGTACCTTACCTTACCTTACAACCTCACAAAGGTTCTGCGGGATGATTTCTCATTTCGTGAAGGTCAAGCTTGTATATATATATATATATATATGTGTGTGTGTGTGTGTGTGTTTGTATATATGTGTGTATATGTATATATATATTTGGGTATGCGGGTATATATGTGTACGTGTATTATTTGTAATTTTTTCAAGTTATATTTATTTTTATTTCTTTATTCTTTTGCGACCTACCGTTTTCTCAGACAATAATTATAAAAACAAATTTGGTAATTTTTTTTCCCTTATGCATATATATATATATATATATATATTCTGTATATATTGCGTTTATATTTCGTATATATACCGTAAATATGTTGTATATATATTTTATTGTTCTTTATATATCATCTAGGGATCATTTTGTTTTCCAATTTATATTTACTTGTACTTTTTATTCGTTTGTGACTATAATATGCATATGTGGTAATTTTTCCCTTATAAATTGGTGTGCCTCTCTTAAAATTTATCTTTCAATTTTTATTTTTTTTGTGACATATATATCAATTTGGCAGCATCTATTAAATCGATTGTAAAACCTCCCTCTTGAGCTTGAATTGGTAGACTCCACTTACAATATTTATATTTATTTTTATTTCTTTATTCTTTTGTGACCTGTTCCATAAAAAAGCCATTTGAATTTATATGGAAGGTCGGCCAAAGTGCTAAAAGTGTCTTTATATATATATATATATATATATATATATATGTATATATATTATATATATATATGTATGTATGTATTTATGGGTTTTTTTATTTGCCTGTTTATTTCTTTATGATTATTTAGGCTGTGACATATATATCACTAAGGCACTATTTTGTAATTAATTTTTTCTCAATTTATATTTATATTTATTTTTATTTCTTTATTCTTCTGTGACCATATAAATGTTGGCTCCTCCCACAATTTTTTTCTATGCTTACTATATATATGTATATATTATATATATATATATATATATATGTATATATATATATATATATATATATATGTATATATATGTGAATATGTATGTATGTATGTTTATTTTTGTAACCTATATATTGCCTTGATCTGTCCTTTCACTCCGGTGTTCCTGAGGATGTCATTAGACGAAAGCGCTTGAGCACCCCTTTGTGTTTCTTTTTCCTTCGTGGTTTTATTCATCATAAATACTTTTCACGTGTCACTTTCGTGAAATAATTTTTCATATATATATATATATATATATATATATGTATATATATACGTCAATAATAGAAATCCAGTAAAAAGTGTCTTAGGTCCATTAAAAAATGGAAATGGAGATCTAGTCTCTGAAAACAAGGAAATGGCTACCTTGCTAAATGAATTTTTTACGTCAGTTTTTATTATAGAAGATGTAACGAATATCCCTACGGTCATAGACATAATACCTTTTGATAATGGTAATATTTTGGATAATATTGTCGTTAGTGAAGGGAAAGTAATGCGCTATATTGATAAAATGAAAAAGCGTAAATCACCGGGTTCCGGATTCCATATATCCCATACAACTAAAAGAATTAAAAGATAGCATTGTTGTGCCGCTAACAAAGATTTTTAATGCGTCTATTTCTGAGGGGTGCGTACCAGATAATTTCAAGTTAGCAAACGTAACACCTATCTTTAAGAAAGGCGATAAAGGTGCGGCGGGAAATTATAGGCCAATCAGTTTAACGTCTGTTGTAGGTAAGCTACTGGAATCAATAATTAGGGATCGTATAGTCGAACACTTAGAAGTGCATAATCTGGTCAGAAATACGCAGCACGGTTTTAGGCGAAACAAATCTTGCTTAACTAATCTTTTAGAATTTTTCCAAAGCGTGGTTAACGTTTACGATAGACATCGGGCGGTTGATGTATTGTATTTAGATTTTCAAAAAGCGTTTGACACCGTGCCGCACAAAAGACTCATTGAAAAAACTAAGGCTCATGGAATCAGGGGTGTAGTAATAAATTGGCTA
>JAJOZX010010995.1:90000-92500 GCA_023014485.1 Bathynomus jamesi
TTGTTGGGATCAAGATTTCCGAAGCAGCTCTATCACTTACTTTTGCAGCATCAAGAGATACAAGCATTGAAGAATCCATAAGCTTTGCACTCTTAGACTTTGATCTACTTTGTCTCGAAGTTGATGGCTGCTGAGGGTCAGCAACAAATTCTTCTTCTGATTTTGAACTATCTTCATTCAAACTTGAAGGACTTGAACTTGAGAGCACTGCTGCTTCGAAAACGGCTGTTTCCCTCTTTCTTTTCTTTTCAAGCAATGTTTCCTTTTCTCTAGCAATCTCTTCCATTTGTGAAAAAACTTTATCCACTCCAGACATTTTGCCTTTTCTTCCTTTTTGTCGTTGCAGCATCAAAAACTCACGATCTTCATCTATCTTTATCATGTCAAGAGCACTTGCATGTGCAATGTCAAACAGATCTTGCAAGTCATTTTGCCAGCTCTCTTGTTTTTGAAGTAGTGCAGGTGATTGCTGCTGCTTATTATTTCTGTTCTTCTTTAGTTTCTCCCACTCGTTGAAAAGTTTCTTTACTCTCTCCACGACATGACATTTCAACACTGTTGGGATGCGTGCCTTTTCCCACACATCCATAACATCTCTAGCAGTCAACAAAGCCGCTGTTTTCACCTGTTGCTTTTTATTGATCTTGTAGTTCATAAACAATGCTAATGTTTCCCTTTTAGATGGAAGCTGGGTTTCTTTGAAGGACTCTATAGGATGTCCTATGAGCCACACAACTGTTTTGTGACGCGTATGCCGCTCCATGAGTGCAACTCAGCAACTGCTATACAACCACTCTCAGCGAAGGCAGCAAAGATACTGAGTCAGTGACGCCGCACTTACACTGACGCGGCCGCCACAGTGACGTCACAGCAAAGAAATGATTCTAGAATGTTCGGCCACGGCGTCTATAGCAATGAAAGGGATGAGAAGGTTTACGGAAAGAGGTTCAGAGTCTGTTATGACTGCTATATGTTGCTGACTACCATTTTGATGAAATCTGCAAAATACATAAATGTACAATAAATACAAACTGAAAAATAACAATATACAAAATGTTCAATGGATGGTAGCAACCTCTAAAATGTCTTCAATTGTGCTGAAATTTTGCATGTTCAGTTTTTACACTAAATTAAATAAAATTAGAGGGTGTCTTCAAGTTTTTGAAATGATAAGTTATTTTGCATCACCCTAATATATATATATATATGTATATATGTATATATATATATATATATATATATATAATATATATATATATATATCTATATATGTATATGTATATATATCTATATATGTATATATATCTATATATGTATATATATATATGTATATATATATATCTATATATGTATATATATATATATATATGTATATATATATATATATATCTATATATATATCTATATATGTATATATGTATATATATATCTATATATGTATATATGTATATATATGTATATGTATATATATACAGGGTGGGCCGTAAGTTTCCATACATAGGAAAAATTAAACGTTTGTTTTTATGTTTCAGATACCCTAAGAATATGCGTTTGACGAAAGAGCAACGAATTGAAATCATACTGATGGCTGGGTCGGGAAGCAGTCGCATGGTTGCAATGAACTTTAACAGACAACATGGAACGAACATCACGCACGACACTGTGGCAAAACTTATTAACAAGTTTCAGAAACCTGGAAATGTTGCAGATCAACCGCGAAGTGGTTCAAGACGTACAGCCACCGATGAAGACACAACAGCTACGATACTTACAGCGCTTACACGGAGTCCCAGAAAAAGTACACGACGGTTGTCTGCAGAAAGTGGTGTCAGCAGATCGAGTATCAGGCGCATTTTGAAAGCAAACAAATGGCATCCATACAAATTGTATATGGCACAGCATTTGAGTGAAGACGACCCGGATAGACGGATGGAATTCTGTGAATAGGCATTAACCAAAGTGAACGAGGATGCAAACTTTTCAACTAAGATCTTGTTTACTGATGAAGCAAATTTTTACGTCAATGGAGAGGTTAATCGGCAAAACATACGTTACTGGAGTAATGCTAACCCTAACTGGCTGAGTCCGCCGAAGATGCAAGGTGCCGGTAAAGTGATGGTGTGGGCCGGAATATGGGGTGACAGAATTATTGGACCAATTTTTGTCCGTGGAAATCTTAATGCCGAAATGGTATCTTAACATGTTGCAAGAAGAGATTTTCCTATCCCTGCTAAACGAGGAAGGTAACTTCCCAGTATACTTCCAGCAAGATGGAGCTCCACCTCATTATGGTCTTCACGTGCGTCGGTATTTGCATCAGCAGTTTCCGGATGCTTGGATTGGTCGGCGTGGTCCTGTGGACTGGCCTCCCAGATCCCCAGATCTCACCCCCCTTGATTTCTATCTTTGGGGGCACTTGAAGGCCATGGTGTATCAGGAAAAGATACGAGACATAAATCATCTAAAGGAACGTATCACCAACGCCATTACAAGCATAACG
>JAJOZX010010995.1:97500-125042 GCA_023014485.1 Bathynomus jamesi
ATAAAATAAACGAATTTTTTTCTTTAATTGCTTGTAAAGACTATGATTTAATTGCGATAAATGAATCGTGGCTTAGCACTGAAACACGTGACTTTGTAGGGGAGTATCAAATTAAAGGTTATAGACTTTTTGTTAAAAACAGAATAGGTAGGCGAGGAGGCGGTGTTATGTTGTATATCAAAGATAATATTGCGAACGTTATAGAAGTAAAGCACTCAATTCCAGAACCGATAGATTCGACTATAGCAGAACTTAAATTGAACGATTTCAAACTTCTTGTTGCGGTTATATATAGGCCCCCAAATCAAACAGCTGATACGGACGAAGCGTTATATCGTGAACTAAAGAGAATAATCGGTAGTGAGCAGGCTTTAGTTATGGGTGACTTTAATTGCGCCAACGTGAATTACGATACAATGCAGGGAGACGCGGAAGGTAATCGTTTAGTTAATTTTCTCGAGGATAGCTTTCTTATTCAAAAGGTTGGGGAACCTACGAGGTTGGACAGTATTTTAGATTTAGTAATAACTACGGATGATAGGCTAATTACTGATCTTCAAGTAATAGAACCGTTGAGCAATAGCGATCACAATATGGTAGAGTTTGTCCTCTCAGTAAGTCACTCGAAACCAACTAACTCGACTAAAATTCCTAACTTCCAGCACGCAGACTTTAGTAAATTTCGAAATAAATTTTCACACGTCAATTGGGAAAACGTAATGGGGAACTCCAACGCAAAACTAATGTGGGAATCGTTCGTAACGGTATTTAGGACTATAAATGAGGAATGTGTACCGTACAAAATTAAGCGTGCGAAAGTAAACAACAAGCCCTTGTGGTTTACTTCTAGAGTAGGAGACATTATAAAGAGTAGAGATAGGGCTTATAGGCAACATAAGTGCGATAAAGACAATTTGTTGTTACGAAACAACTACATATCTCTGAGGCGTGAAGCGAAAAGTGTAATAAAAAAGTCCAAGCGCGAATTTGAAATCTCCATAGCTCGTGACGGTAAAGAAAACCCCAAGCGATTCTTTCAATACGTCAATAATAGAAATCCAGTAAAAAGTGTCTTAGGTCCATTGAAAAATGTAAATGGAGATCTAGTCTCTGAAAACAAGGAAATGGCTACCTTGCTAAACGAATTTTTTACGTCAGTTTTTACTATAGAAGATGTAACGAATATCCCTACGGTCATAGACATAATACCTTTTGATAATGGTAATATTTTGGATAATATTGTCGTTAGTGAAGGGGAAGTAATGCGCTATATTGATAAAATGAAAACGCGTAAATCACCGGGTCCGGATTCCATATATCCCATACAACTAAAAGAATTAAAAGATAGCATTGTTGTGCCGCTAACAAAGATTTTTAATGCGTCTATTTCTGAGGGGTGCGTACCAGATAATTTCAAGTTAGCAAACGTAACACCTATCTTTAAGAAAGGCGATAAAGGTGCGGCGGGAAATTATAGGCCAATCAGTTTAACGTCTGTTGTAGGTAAGCTACTGGAATCAATAATTAGGGATCGTATAGTCGAACACTTAGAAGTGCATAATCTGGTTAGAAATACGCAGCACGGTTTTAGGCGAAACAAATCTTGCTTAACTAATCTTTTAGAATTTTTCCAAAGCGTGGTTGACGTTTACGATAGACATCGGGCGGTTGATGTAGTGTATTTAGATTTTCAAAAAGCGTTTGACACCGTGCCGCACAAAAGACTCATTGAAAAAACTAAGGCTCATGGAATCAGGGGTGTAGTAATAAATTGGCTAGAAGAGTGGTTGCGAGGCAGGAAACAGAGGGTGGTCGTTGATGGAGCGGAGTCGTGTTGGGCTAATGTAGCGAGTGGCGTTCCTCAGGGTTCTGTATTGGGCCCCTTGCTTTTTCTTATATATATTAACGATTTAGATGTCGGCCTAGTCAGTACAGTTTCAAAGTTTGCGGATGACACGAAGCTGGGTGGTAGGGCGATTAATGACGAAGATAGAGGTAAAATTCAGGAAGATCTGAATAAAATCGTTGATTGGTCAGTCACATGGCAAATGAGATTTAACGTGGATAAGTGCAAAATTTTGCATATAGGTTCGCGTAACGGTAATTTTGCGTATAGTATGTCAGGGAAAGATTTAACAAGCGTAGAGCAGGAAAAAGATTTAGGAGTTATAGTCACTGGTGATTTAAAAGTAGCGAAACAAAGTACAGCGGCAATAAGAACAAAGTACAGCGCGGTCAATAAGGCGAACAAAGTGTTAGGTTTTATAGCTCGAAATTTTGAGTACAAATCGCGCGATATTATAGTTCCTCTTTATAAATCATTAGTTAGACCCCATTTGGAGTACGCGGTCCAATTTTGGAATCCGCATATGCGCAAAGATATAGACAAAATCGAAAGAGTTCAAAGACGAGCAACTAAGATGATTCCTCTTAGGTCAAAGTCGTACGAGGATAGGCTTAAGGAGTTAAAATTGACTACTCTCGAGACTAGGAGGTTAAGGGGTGATCTAATCCAGGTTTTCAAAATTATGAATGGGTTTGATAACGTAGATAGAGATAGCTTTTTCGAAATATCTCAATATAATAGGACTAGAAATAACGGGTGTAAGTTGACAAGTAGAAGGTTCGAGACAGCAGTTGCGAAAAACTTTTTTACGCATAGAATAGTAAATAGCTGGAATAGTTTGCCGGTAGAAGTAATTAGTAGCACGTCTATAAACATGTTTAAAAATCGATTAGACGCATGTTGATAGAAAGGGTATAGTTTAAGGTAGTAAAATTAAGGCTTTGGGGATAGATCCCACAGCTCAACACAAGTGTTGTGGGATATAGGGAGGCAGCGTCTTGGGTTAGGGGATACTCTCTGTCCTTACACACCCCATTTAAAGAGATTCCTCTGCCGAGCGGTGCCCCCCATAGTACTGTGAGGTATTGAAAAACTCATGATCTTCACTTGCCCCACAAACACCTTTAAATGGGAGACCCATAATGGGTGCACACACATTTCTACATTACTGTACAGTCTTTACAGCCACACCTACACTTTTCCTCGTAAGTGTATATATTGTAATGTATATGGTTGTAAATTTTGACTTGGTCCGCAATCGATATGGACCGTGACTTGATGGATACCGTAATGAAATTGACTGGATTCTTTGGATCTGATATATTTGCATGTCCGTTATAAATAGATATAGAGTGTAACATTTGTGGATAGTAGTCTATTATGACTTGATCCTCTGTATCCAGAGATTCTATCTTTAGTTTTAAATCGATAATTAATTAGTTTTAAATTGATAATTATTTAGTTTCGTAAAAATTAGTCGTTGCCAATTTACCGGCAGTTTTTACATAAATTTCTTATGTTCTTGTGGTTCGGAACCCACGTAAAATTGTAGGTCCCCTCCGCCACCACGGAGGACATACACAATACACGATTACGAACACAGTTAGGTAGACCAGCCATGAGTGGATCCTAGGGTCTTTGTTGGTCTGAAACATTATAACATTATAACATTTGGCGACCCTTCTACCAGGATTATAAGAAGATTTTAAGAAGAGGATTTTAACAAGAGGCCACTCTTTTGCCAAGATAGAAATTACCCTGCATCAGGATAAAACCAGTTGACCGGCGTGTCACGACTTGTAGTTCGTAACATCCACCCTTGAACCGGTGTGTCACGACTCCAAGTTCTCCACGCCTAGTTTTCATCCAAGAAGAAGTAGGCAGGAAGACGTCTTCACGACACGTCTCTGAGGATTTCCCCATAGAAGAAATTGTTAAGTACAGAGTTGGTTTTTGTAAGTAATTTGTAAACATTTGAAAAATCAGTATTATTAACAGTTAATATTTAGTATTGAGCCAGAATTTACAAGAAACACAGTGAACATTTCAGACACCAGTGATACATTTTTTTTAGTGAAACAGTAATTTTCACAGAAGTTAATTGTCATAGAGAGTTAATTGTCATAGAGAGTTAATTGTCATAGAGAGTTAATTGTCATAGAGAGTTAATTGTCATAGAGAGTTAATTGTCAGAGAGAGTTAATTGTCATAGAGAGTTATTTGTCATAGAGAGTTATTTGTCATAGAGAGTTATTTGTCATAGAGAGTTATTTGTCATTGAGAGTTAATTGTCATTGAGAGTTAATTGTCATTGAGAGTTAATTGTCATAGAGAGTTAATTGTCATAGAGAGTTCATTTCAAGAGAGTTAATTTCAAGAGAGTTAATTTCACTGTTATATTCAGTATAGAATAATTTTATTTTATGTATCAAACATAATAGTATCATACCTTCGTGTACATTAGAGTGAAATGTTGTTTACATTTTACATTTTTGTTTGCAAATTTTTTTCAAATTATTGAATTGACTTGCAAATAAAGAAAGACATAGTTTATAGAGAGTTTATAGAGTTATAGAGTTACTTGAAGGAGTTTCAAGTTCCATTTTCAGTTTTCAGACAGTTTCAGTTGGTTGTAACCAAAAGGGACAACCAAACCCCAGAGATTTATAAAGATAATTGAAGTAGTTTTGAAGTCATTTTTTGAAGTCATTTTTTGAAGTCATTTTTCAAGTCAGAAGGTTGCACCAAGAGGGTCAACCAAAACAGAGGTTAATCGTCTCCACTTGATAAAGATCAAGTGCAGTCATTTTCCATTTTCAGTTAATCTTCACTTGATAGCAGTTCAAGTGCAAGACAGTTTAAGTTTCAAGATACTTGACAAGCGTTCAAGTTAGACAGATTAAGTTTCAAGATACTTGACAAGCGTTCAAGTTAGACAGATTAAGTTTCAAGATACTTGACAAGCGTTCAAGTTAGACAGATTAAGTTTCAAGATACTTGACAAGCGTTCAAGTTAGACAGTTTAAGTTTCAGAATACTTGACAAGCGTTCAAGTTAGACAGTTTAAGTTTCAGAATACTTGACAAGCTTTCAAGTTAGACAGTTTAAGTTTCAGAATACTTGACAAGCGTTCAAATTAGACAGTTTAAGTTTCAAAATACTTGACAAGCGTTCAAGTTAGGTTCAGAATACTTGATAGAGTTCAAGTCAGTTTTATTCAAGTCAGAGAGTTTTATTCCAAGTCAGAGAGTTTTATTCCAAGTCAGAGAGTTTTATTCCAAGTCAGAGAGTTTTATTCCAAGTCAGAGAGTTTTATTCCAAGTCAGAGAGTTTTATTCCAAGTCAGAGAGTTTTATTCCAAGTCAGAGAGTTTTATTCCAAGTCAGAGAGTTTTATTCCAAGTCAGAGAGTTTTATTCCAAGTCAGAGAGTTTTATTCCAAGTCAGAGAGTTTTATTCCAAGTCAGAGAGATTTATTCCAAGTCAGAGAGTTTTATTCCAAGTCAGAGAGATTTATTCCAAGTCAGAGAGATTTATTCCAAGTCAGAGAGATTTATTCCATGTCAGAGAGATTTATTCCATGTCAGAGAGATTTATTCCATGTCAGAGAGATTTATTCCGAGTCATTTTTATTCCAAGTCCCAAGTCATTTTTATTCCAAGTCCCAAGTAATTTTTATTCCAAGTCCCAAGTTAGTTTTCAATGCAGTCAATTGAATTCAACTTTTTCTTTGTAAGTTAAGAGAATTTAATTTAAGAAAATGTAATCTAAGAATTTAATTCAACCTTTTTTTTGTGTTGTAAAAGAGAATTTAATTCAACCTGAATTGACCGGGTTGCGTCTTTAGTTTAACCTTTTTTCTTGTTGTGAGAAGGAAATTGACCGATTTGTCTTTTCTTTTCATGCCAGTTTTACGTATATAAATATATAGTTATGTAATTCATTATTTGTAACCAAAATAGTTTTTACAATTGTTTGTAACGATTTTGGTAATTATTGTAATGTATATGAGGAACATGCCGTCCCTCCGTTTGTTGAACTCCTTCAATTTTTTGTTCTAAGTAGTGTGACAAGCAATCTTTTTTTAAAAAAAAAAAGAGCAAAGTGCTCACGAAAGATGTAATTGTCAATTTCAGACTTATACCCCCCACTTAGTCACTCAATTCCCCCGAATGTCGTACTCCAAACTTTGTTTTTTTATTTTATTTAAAAAAAAAAAAAAAAAAAAAACGAACCCCAGTTGAACCCAGTGACAACCGGAGAAATGGTTCAACCATGGTTAATTCCTCTTTAGTACTATGGAACATAACCTCCGTTTATGTTAAGTTGTGTTTTTTTATTTTTAAGAATATTATATGCTTAGTTTATTATAGTTTATCATTGATTTCTATTTCCAAACTTTATATTTTTTATATTTTTTTTAATTCGATTAATACTGAGTAATTGTCGTAGTCGAATTTAATTGTGTGTCGAAATTCAATTTTAAAACCGTGAGAGTTACTGTCATTACTCGTAAGGCCTTCTAAGTACGTCTTTTTTTTATTACCTTAATTCGTGTAACTGATTTAATTAAATACTTAAATACTACCTTGAACTTAAAGGATTTTATAATAATAATAATAATAATAATAATAATAATAATAATAATAATAATAATTGACTTAAACTTAAAAGATTTTATAACCCTAAACCCATCTTAAATTATTATACATTATTTTTAAACTTTGTTCATTCAAAAACCTTCCAAATCCCTACACATACACACGCATGTATGCGCACTATATATACATATATATACAAACCTTATGCTAAAATCATTGGATGTCACAATAAACTATTTCATAGCGTGTAAGTGCTAACTATGCTATTTATATAGTCCTAAGCATTTTTGCTTACTAAATATAAATTCTCGCTCATGCATTTATTCAGTTACTTGAACAATCCTATCAGCTAATCTGTCCCTCGAAATTGTAAAATACACACTTTGCACCTAATACAACCAAAATACACACTTGACCACAGGACTATACATCATCCATTACATAATTCGATTTTTTACCTACAATAGTCAATAAAATTAGTTACGAATTGTACTATCATGGTAACCTCGAAAAATCCATGAACTTTAAAATTTATGTTTTTCCCTTTTACCTATTCATTATGAATGTAATTTTCCCCACAGAAAAAAAAAAGTAAAAAAAAAAAAAATTTAACAATATCATTCTTTGTCTAACTTAATTGTTTATCTAAATTAAAGTATTAATCTTTGAATTCTTTTATATTATATAATAACTCACTTGTTCTGTATAAAACTTGTAATGTAAAGAAAAATTCGTCACCTAACTTGAATTAGTTACGATGTTATTTTCTCAATTGTATTGTATTAATTTTATTATATTATTGTATAAATATCATTTTAAAAGGGGAGAGCAATGTAAAAAATGAACAATGAATATTCAATATTCATTTTTACATAACCAAAATCGCTTAACGCGAGTTTGGATAATAATTTTACTTGTAGCTTCCTATTTTTGTTCGTGTCACAACCCTACGATCTACCATATCTATGGTTTAGTCGTATCCATTTTCCATTTGTTATAGAAGTTATTATAATTAATTATGAATTGTCTTGCATCTCACCCTCGACCCTAGATTATGCATACACATTGCATGTAACAGGATTGGAACCCGTAGTTGTACTTCTTAGTCATTACTACCCACTCTTTGTCTCTAATTCGTTCTTGTAAATCTTCCTAATAATGATTTGTACTATAAGTAAAAATTCAATAACTATGACGTCACATTTTCACTTCATCATATATCTAGTATTCAATGTAGGAAAATTCTTTATCATCATACTAAGGACGAAACACACTATAGAAGTCATTATTTATATGTTATGTAGTATAAATATAACTATTATTCGACCATATACCCCGCCCCCATACGTCCATATCTTATCTTGATCATTATCCTATATAAATTTTATTAAATATTCATTTTTTCTCATTCGTGCGAAAACGCTCAAATACGTTCTCGTATTGCTTTTTTTATTATTTTTTTTCAAGTGCGTTCAACCCTCAAGATATTAAAAAATGCTGAGGTTAAAGTGATCGAATTCCGCTGACTGGCAGATTCGAGCGCCTCAAAGATAAAATATCTCCGTTCGCTCTGATTTCAAATTCATAACATATTATAGCATATTATTTCGTAAATAAATTATCTCGTATGTGCCATGTACTTTGTATTATATATCTAACATCTAAATTGTCTATTAATATGAAACACTGTAAAAAAACAAAACAAAGTTATAGTAACTGTTTAATTGTAATTAACTGTAATACTTTAATTTAATATAACGTAATGTACTTTAATGAAACTGTAATTAATAATAACTTGTAATGTACTTCATTGAAACTGTAATTAAATGTAATGATTTAATTTATAATGTAAGAATGTACTTTAATAGAACTGTAATGGACAATCATAAGCGAATATGAAGTAATCCATAATTGTAATCGTAATTGTAATGAACCAAAATTAATACGTACTCAGTCGTGAGAGTAGACCTGACATCGTTGGAGATCCTTAGGCTTCGGACCTATGTCTTTCGGATACGATGTCAGGGGCATCGGGGATCAAGTAACATTTTAAGTGTTACAACGGGGGAACATGAGGCAGCGATGTTCCCCCGTCCCCCTCGTTCGTGGGGGCTCCTAAATGGAGATAACCCAGCCAAATGGCTTTTGGATTTTACCTATGATAAAGTTGGGACGCTTTGAATTTTAAATAAAGTTTCTCGTCAATTTTGCGAGAAGTCTTTACGCACATAGGAGACTGACCACCTCCGGTGCCTACAGCCAAACCTAAGGCATAGATTCGCTAATAAGAATAAAAATGCCGACGGAATGGCTGTAGACTTTTGCGATATCGCAAATATCGGCTGAAAGTAGCCGTATGAACACGGAAATGCTAACAAAATACGTTACTATATGTACGTAGCTCTATTATGATCTATATCCAATCGTACGACGACGAGAGATGAAACGGGACATTGACCTAAATGAGGTGTGCTCTACACTTCGGCGACGAGGGTAGAATCACAGCTACTTATGATGTCATTCGGAGGAGGATCCTTTTTTCAAGACAGACCTACCCTGGATTTTCTCACGAGAAAGGGTTTAAAGTGGCACCTGTTATAAGAATTGCACAAAAGAGGCTCAAACGTTACTTCTCTTTTGTGTCGGATGACATTAACTGGTCGTGAAACTGTGTTTTCGCGGGCGCACCTTTTTTGGTCACTCGTAATCTCTCTGAAATTGTACTCTTGTAGTTAGTAACCTACCGTTTCTGCCGCGGCTTCAGGCAGTCTCGGAGGGGTGACGTTAATTCATTGGCTAGCAGCGGAGTGTTCGTAGGGGCGGAGTTTCTCCTGTCGGGAGGACTTCGCCGTCTCGCTCAATTGTCGACCTCGAACTCCTCTTGGTGTGTATTGGCCTAGCTTGAAGTTTTGAGGTGGTTTTATCAAGCGAATCCTGTTCGGAGTCCGCTCCGGGCGTTGGTAGGCGTAAACCGGGTGACTCCTGCTCAGCTTTTCAATTCGTGGCTTGGGACCGGGTCAACTAGGCCACGTACGTCCTCTCGGGGGCAAACGAGGTATCGGTTAGACTTATACGAATTGACTGATTGCCAGGCAAACACTCCGGGGGAGCCGCCGTGCTCATAGCCAGCTCGGCCCAATTATTCCTACCAACAAAAAAATAAGAGAATCACCTAAACGTCTATCTATCTACCTCGCCTGTCTGTATTTCTCCACTATCCCATTCTCTAAACGAGTAAACGGCACGGTATCTTTGCGATAAGTGCGTTTTTGGGGGATTGATTCATGCCTACTGCTATTATCCAGAAACCAGGCGCGTTTGGATTCCACAACAGCGAATGTAAGCTCTAGATACGCCTCGTTCATTGTTAAGAGATAGTCCGAGGAATGTTTGCTTGAATCTTCTCGTTTCCCGTTCCTCCGGGCGGACCCGAAGTAGTTTAGAGTATATAGAAGTTTTGTCGGATTGGTGGTTTGACGGGAATCAGTGTGGGAGTTGCAGTAATATGCACCCCCGTGCGATTCGTAATATCCGTAGGTGGTGTCCAAGCGTTCAGCAACGTCATCTGCGGAAGAGGTTCTGGGCTGGAGTCCAGAGGGGTCGTGCGCATTTACTGATTCACTGAATTTCCATCATGAAGACAGACGCTAATGCAAATGGTCTGAACCCATCGCCGCCGGGCGGTTGGAGACGGCTGCAGGGCTCCTTTAGCGTTGCATGACGATCCTTCTCTCCCGGCGATCGATGTGGTTCTACTTTTGGCCTCTATCTTAAAACCATTAACAAGCTTTCTCCATTACCCTTGCTGGTGAAGCCAAACATGGCCAGTATAGGGGGAGGGGTGTCTGGTTGCCGCAGGTCGCCGAAAGGCCTCCACAGTCCCTCTAGGCGTTTCTGTCTAACACTTTTCTCTCTAATTTTTCCTCCTCACTGGGCTATGTAGGTGGCGCGCGGATTTGATCACCCGTGTGTCATTGCACCATAGTCTGTGGTTGAGTCGAGTTTCCCCCCCGTTTACTAACACCGTCTCTCCCGACTCACCTCCCGTGTTTTACGTAGCAATCTTGGTACTCCATTGTGGTCAAGAACGAGGTTCTCTGAGTTCCTAGTATGGCCCTTCGTGGATGGAAGTATGATTCGCAGCGTTAGCAGGGAGGAGGAGAGGGAGAAGCGCCCTACGTATAAGATTCCCTACCGTTGATTTAGCTAGCGATTTTGGTGTACGCGATTGGGGTCCAGAAAAAGGTTCACGCGGTTTACGTGTCCTCCCGTTTTACAATGCCCCTTCGTTGAAGCCTCACTCGCAGCTGGAACAGCCGGTAGAGTAACCAAACTAAATTGTGTATGAAACCTTCTTTGGTTGCGCTAAGTTGTGGTGTTGCTACACGCGGTAGGTGGTCCAGAACGGGTTTTTACCTAAGATCCGTCATTACACACCTTCCGTCGAAGCAGCACGATTGCGGCGAAGCCAGCCTTCCACGAAAGTAAGGGAAAGATGCACCCCTATCCTAATCCGATAGTAATTGGTGACGGTAGGTAGAATTACTCCGGAGTGCATGTCCTCCGATTGTGCCCTAAGTAATTAGGGTGTATGTTATATGGCCGTTCTATTTACGTCTCTATGTCCAAAGTAGAGCGACAAATAAGTTTAGCCCACAATGTAGATCATCTTAGGATGAGAGGAAGCGTCCTCCGTATTACTTTCTCGTGCAATGTTTTACGTAGCGGTCTTGGTATACGCGAATGCGGTCCAGAACGAGGTTCTCTATGAGGTCCTTGAGTCTGGCCTCTCGTGGAAGCAAGATCCGTGGCGTTAGCATGCAGGATCGAGTGAATAACACGTCTCTCCTAGCTAGTTCTGGGGGATTCCCCATCCCCCACCGATTTTGTAGGTGATCTTTTTTGACACGTGATTGACCAGTGCACTACGTCGATTAGCTGATGATTCCATTTATAGGATAGGCTGTATTGGGTTCCCGCAATCAAGCAAGGGTTCGCCGGTAAGTCTTTCGCGGTACGACACGTGACGACCGACCTTTGCACTACGTCGGTTAGCCAACGATTCCATCATCATGTAGAAGGCTAGGACTCGGGGGGAAGTCTAATCTTCTCACTTAGTCACTAGCCTATGGATAGGCCTCGTATTGGGCTCCCGGAGTAAAGGGATCGCCGATAAGTCTAAACGTGTGGCGGGGCAACCTGGGGAATTTTACGAATGGAGCTAGGAGTAGCGCAAAGTAGCCTCCGTATCCGATCAATAAATTGTGGGTTCCCCGACCGAGTACCTGTCGAAGTTTGACCGTGGCTGAAAGCACCTATGAAAAGGTAGGGACGGGAAGGGGTGACCCCAGCTTACGTAGCGGTCTTGGTATACACGAATGCGGTCCAGAACGAGGTTCTCTATGAGGTCCTTGAGTCTGGCCTCTCGTGGAAGCAAGATCGGCGGCGTTTGATTGCAGGATCGAGTGAATAACATCGTCTCTCCCACTCTCTTCCGTTATTGGAGGATGGAGAGGGAGAAGCGCTCTCCGTATAACTTTCTCGTGCAATGTTTTACGTAGCGGTCTTTGTATACGCGAATGCGGTCCAGAACGAGGTTCTCTATGAGTTCCTTGAGTCTGGCCTCTCGTTGAAGCAAGATCCGACGCGTTAGCAGGCACGATGATCGAGTTAAGAACACGGTTAATGTGACTCTGGAGTTGTTTAAGCTAGCGGTCTTGGTATAAGCGATGGCGGTTTAGAACGAGGTTGTGTATGAGTTCCTTGACTATGGATCTCCGTCGAAGCATGAATCGCTGCGCTAGCAGGCGGGATCCAGTTAGAAACAGTATCTCCTATTCACCTGCGTTGTTTTACGTACCGATGTTGGTGAACACCACTTGTTAGTTCGATCACGGGTTCCCAAGAGGTTCTCTAGTATGTCATCTTGTGGTTGAGCTAAATCGCGTCGTTAAGCAGGCAGGATGGAGAAACGCCATAAATGTAACTATCTCGCGCTGCTTTACGTAGCGATCTTGGTATAGGCGATAGCGGTCCAGAACGAGGTTCCTTACGAGATCCTTTAGTATGCCTATTCGTTGAAGCATCACTCGCAGCTGACAGCCTGTAGAGTAACCAAACAAACTAAAATGTGCTGTTGGTATACGCGCTAGGTGTTCCAGAACGGAGTTCTACCTAAGATCCGTCATTATACACCTTCCGGCGAAGCCAGCCAGCCAGACACGAAAGGAAAGGGAGAGAGGCAACCTCTACCTCAATCTCGTATAAATTAATGAGAGGTGAAATCAGTCCGGAGGTCAGGTTCTCCGGGCGTCGCCCTAAGTAATTAGGGTGTATGTTATATGGCGGTTCTATTTACGTCTCTATGTTCAAAGTAGAGCGTATGACAAATATGTTTAGCCCACAGCGTAGATCATCTGAAGATACGGAAGTGATCCGTACAAGTTGATGCGGGAGTGACCCGTATAAGAGACAAATTCCCTATTAGTGAGAGGCAGCGTCCTCCGTACTACTTTCTCGTGCAATGTTTTACGTAGCGGTCTTGGCGAATGCGGTCCAGAACGAGGTTCTCTATGAGGTTCTTGAGTCTGGTCGCCCGTCGAAGCAAGATCAGCGGCGTTTGTATGCAGGATCGAGTGAATAACATCGTCTCTCCCACTCTCTTCCGTTATTGGAGGATGGAGAGGGAGAAGCGCCCTCCGTATAACTTTCTCGTGCAATGTTTTACGTAGCGGTCTTGGCGAATGCGGTCCAGAACGAGGTTCTCTATGAGGTTCTTGAGTCTGGTCGCCCGTGGAAGCAAGATCAGCGGCGTTTGCATGCAGGATCGAGTGAATAACATCGTCTCTCCCACTCCCTTCCGTTATTGGAGGGTGAAGAGGGAGAAGCGCCCTCCGTATAACTTTCTCGTGCAATGTTTTACGTAGCGGTCTTGGTATACGTGAATGCGGTCCAGAACGAGGTTCTCTATGAGGTCCTTGAGTCTGGCATCTCATGGAAGCAAGATCCGTGGCGTTAGCATGCAGGATCGAGTGAATAACATCGTCTCTCCCACTCCCTTCCGTTATTGGAGGGTGAAGAGGGAGAAGCGCCCTCCGTATAACTGGAGTTGTTTAAGCTAGCGGTCCAGAACGAGGTTCCTTACGAGATCCTTTAGGATGACCCTTCGTTGAAGCATCACTCGCAGCTGGAACAGCCGGTAGAGTAACCAAACAAACTAAAATGTGCTGTTGGTATACGCGTTAGGTGGTCCAGAACGGAGTTCTACCTAAGATCCGTCATTATACACCTTCCGGCGAAGCCAGCCAGCCAGACACGAAAGGAAAAGGAAAGGGAGAGAGAGGCAACCTCTACCTCAATCTCGTATAAATTAATGAGAGGTGAAATCAGTCCGGAGTGCAGGTTCTCCGGGCGTCGCCCTAAGTAATTAGGGTATATGTTATATGGCCGTTCTACTTACGTCTCTATGTCAAAAGTACTAGAGCGTATGACAAATATGCTTTTCAGAGCATCGGAAGATACGGGAGTAACCCGTATCAAAGACTTAAAGACCAATCAACTATAGAAAGGTTTGGGATGTGGCCTTTCACCCTAAGTGTGAGCATCTTTTTGATATGGGAGGAAGATATATTTATGTTTGAGAGGGAATCTCCGAACCAATTTTTCGAGGATGAACCGAGTGATGTATTCGAAAGTACCGTCCACCGCTGGTACGACTCCTTTGGTTGTCGTGTAGCAGTTGGTTCGTAGACGATGGTTACTCGAGGCTACTCGCTGCGCTCACTTAGTAAGACCTGCGAGGTATCATTAATTATTTAGCAGAACTGATTGCAAGGAAGAGAGAGACCATCGCAAATTTGGCTTACGTCCTGCCAATGTTACGAAAAGGAAAATCCACAAGAAGTCCCTATTATAGAAAGGTTTTGGATGCGACCTTTCGCCCTGAGTGAGCATCTTTTTGAAATGGGAGGAAGATATACTAATGTTTGAGAGGGAATCTCTGAACCATTTTTTCGAGGATGAACCGAGTGATGTATTCGAATGTCGCATTAACTGATAGACACACGCCAGAGTCTCTTGCTTATTCCACCTACATTTTCCTATATATATTAAATTTGCTTATATTTTCAGTCTTAGTCTTATGTACCAAAAGGTTCAAATAAGTACAATCTGTGCTCAACCTTTATTAATAATAACTTTTATTTAATTTAACCTCATAACATTAGTGTCTGAAAAATCATTGAAACATTATTTTTTTCAATAATGAAGTTTAAGTTTAATAATTATATATAATCTTTTCCAAAGTGTAAATACATTTCACATGTTATAAATAATTTATATATATATCACACGATGTTTAACAATGTATACATATAGTAAAATTCGGTCAGGATAAAATTGTTATCGATAAAAAATTAGTTTTCTATCTATCGTTGAACTCAAATCAATTAATCATTAAAGAAAATGAGGGTTATGGATAACTATGTCAAGTTCATAGAATTATTTATTTTTTTAATAACAATATCATGTTTATCAAAATACTAAATAAGTTTAAATATTATTAACTTTGCTTATCTTTTCAAAGTGGGTATCTTACGTACCAAAGGCTATAAAACGTTTAAACAAGTAAAATTTGTACTTAAGGTTTATTAAGAAAAACTTTCATTTAACATCATCTACAGTAGTGTATGAAAAATCATTCAAACATTATTTTTTCAATAATGAAGTTTAAGTTTAATAATTATATATAATCTTTTGCAAAATGTAAATACATTTTACAGGTTAAATAGAAAAAAAATAAGGAAAAATATATATATATATGTATAAAAGTCAATTTTATTTGAAAAATTTTATTTTGTGTTTGTCTCTTATGGCGCGGCACATTTTTTTTAATTTAGCACGAGATATGTTAGTGCCAATACGCTTTGGCAGCAACCTCTGAATGGCCTTCATACATGGAAGGAATTGAAGACCTGCCACTTGTTGCTTGATCCCCTTGGTGTAATAGTTTACGACTACTTTCTCTATGATTTCACTTCTTGTCCAAGTGGGATCAAGAACAAGTGGCAGGTCTTCTTCGGCTTCTGGCTCGAGGGCTTCTGGCTCGAGGACGATTGGCTCGAGGGCTTCTGGCTCGAGGACGATTGGCTCCAGGGCTTCTGGCTCGAGGACGATTGGCTCCAGGGCTTCTGGCTCGAGGACGATTGGCTCCAGGGCTTCTGGCTCGAGGACGATTGGCTCCAGGGCTTCTGGCTCGAGGACGATTGGCTCCAGGGCTTCTGGCTCGAGGACGATTGGCTCCAGGGCTTCTGGCTCGAGGACGATTGGCTCCAGGGCTTCTGGCTCGAGGACGATTGGCTCCAGGGCTTCTGGCTCGAGGACGATTGGCTCCAGGGCTTCTGGCTCGAGGACGATTGGCTCCAGGGCTTCTGGCTCGAGGACGATTGGCTCCAGGGCTTCTGGCTCGAGGACGATTGGCTCCAGGGCTTCTGGCTCGAGGACGATTGGCTCCAGGCTTCTGGCTCGAGGACGATTGGCTCCAGGGCTTCTGGCTCGAGGACGATTGGCTCCAGGGCTTCTGGCTCGAGGACGATTGGCTCCAGGGCTTCTGGCTCGAGGACGATTGGCTCCAGGGCTTCTGGCTCGAGGACGATTGGCTCCAGGGCTTCTGGCTCGAGGACGATTGGCTCCAGGGCTTCTGGCTCGAGGACGATTGGCTCCAGGGCTTCTGGCTCGAGGACGATTGGCTCCAGGGCTTCTGGCTCGAGGACGATTGGCTCCAGGGCTTCTGGCTCGAGGACGATTGGCTCCAGGGCTTCTGGCTCGAGGACGATTGGCTCCAGGGCTTCTGGCTCGAGGACGATTGGCTCCAGGGCTTCTGGCTCGAGGACGATTGGCTCCAGGGCTTCTGGCTCGAGGACGATTGGCTCCAGGGCTTCTGGCTCGAGGACGATTGGCTCCAGGGCTTCTGGCTCGAGGACGATTGGCTCCAGGGCTTCTGGCTCGAGGACGATTGGCTCCAGGGCTTCTGGCTCCAGGGCTTCTGGCTCGAGGACGATTGGCTCCAGGGCTTCTGGCTCGAGGACGATTGGCTCCAGGGCTTCTGGCTCGAGGACGATTGGCTCGAGGACGATTGGCTCGAGGACGATTGGCTCGAGGACGATTGGCTCGAGGACGATTGGCTCGAGGACGATTGGCTCGAGGACGATTGGCTCGAGGACGATTGGCTCGAGGACGATTGGCTCGAGGACGATTGGCTCGAGGACGATTGGCTCGAGGACGATTGGCTCGAGGACGATTGGCTCGAGGACGATTGGCTCGAAGACGATTGGCTCGTCCCGTTGTGGAGACATGGACGAGTGCACATCCGCCGTGACGATGTGACTAGATGGTGGTTGGACTGGAGATGAATGCCGCCGCCGCCGTGGATGTCTGATCTCCAGCCGATGTTCCCGTTGTGGAGAGATGGATGATGCGCAGACTGGAGATCGATGCCGCCGCTGCGGATGATTGATCTCCAGCCGATGTTCCCGTTGTGGAGAGATGGATGATGCGCAGACTGGAGTCTCATGTCTCCGCCGCCGCCGCGGATGTTCTTCCCGTTGTGGAGAGATGGATGATGATGGGTGGACTGGAGTCTCATGTCTTCGCTTTTGTTGTGGCTGTTTGTGCTGCCCCTCCTCCTCGTCGTCTTCCTCGAGGAGGACATCCTGGAGGAATGATCTTGTTCGAAATTGGAGGGGGTCCCGCCCTTCCTCCTGCAGCCCGTGTTCACCTTTCTGGAAAAGAGTTTTTAAACAATTAATAAGTTTGAGTCCCCTCCTCTGCCCTCCATACAAATCGTAGTGTCTTTGGGCTGTTTTGGGGTCGTGCCCTAAAAGAGTCGCAAGCGACTCTGCGTACTTAGGGCACTGCCCAAGGACATGAGTCACAACTGATTTTCGAATGGATCTAGAGCTGACAAATCTCTTTTCATGAGGGTAGCCAGCTCTATATCCATTCTTAATCATAGTTGTGACTAACTGGAGGGTAACGGGTTTACCATTAAACGAGCAGAAGAAATACTCCTCGTCTAATGGTAAACCCGTTGATTTGAAGAGGGGCCTTATAATTGTAGTGTATTTTTCAAGAACACGGGCTGCATCTCCTTCCAGGATGTAGAAGGCCCCATAGTTGTACCTGCTGGTTTTATGTTCTTTTATAGTGATTAGTATTTTGTCCTCCTGGTCATGTCGGCGGTCCTCCGTCCATCTCTGGATCGCAGCTTTCACGTCTTTAACCTTTAGCTTTGTAGCTTCTTTGGACCGCCGAAACGTTGAGATGGTCATAGTGACCAGGAGGATATCTCTGATCTTCAGGCACTCGTGCATTCCGCCAGCTGTCGCTATACCAGTGACGGAATCACTTAAGAAGTGCCTGAAGATCGTTTTGATTGGGCAGGTACTAGTGTAGTCCATGAGGTCCTTTAGGGGCAGTAAATTGGATTCCACATAGGTGGGGTCCGACTGTCTGGCGACTATCTGTTCCTGGTCCTCGGCAGAGGCCTTCTTCAGGGCTACTTTAATGAGTTCTTCAAGTACGAGGAACTGGTGTCTTGTCATCAATGAAGTGTCCTCGTACGTGAGCTGGATGTAGTGTAAAAATTTGCGGACCGTCCTAACAGTCTTCATTTTCATGGACGGTCCGAATCTCTCCCCCTCCCTCTGAATGGTGTAGATGTTGTCTCCTGAAAGTAATTTTTTCAGGCCATTGAAGCAAAAATCTCTTTTTGATGGTTCAAGGAGGGAGAGGATTCTGTTGAAAATGCTGGTCGTTTGATAATGGTTGACCTCTGCCGAGCGTACGTGCTCCTTGAAGTTCTGAGTCATGTCCTGGAAAGAGTCGCCAGCCAATGCTTCCACCTCCGTCGCTCTTCTGTCGATGTCTTGCGTGACGTGGGTTCTCGTAGTTGGTACCGGAGAACGTTTCCTGCCTTGGGTTCTCCGGCTCACATACTCCTTAAGAGTGTTCAGTCTCTCGACCTCTATTTGGTCAGAAGGGAGAGTTTTGCCATGTTCTCTTTTAAAGTGTTGATGAACCCACGTCACGACTTTATGGCAAACTGAACACTTATAGGTACGGATCATTTTGGGTTCGAATGTCAGGCTCCCAGGTGATGACACCGACTTCTGTCGCTCCTTTTCCTTCGCTTCCTTCTTCTTCGCGACCATCTTTAGTCCAATGTCACGGAGCTGAGCCTCGCTCCGTGAACTGTCGGGTCGCGAAGATTCGCTTGCTGCTGCCAACGCAGCCTTCTCAGTATTCTTGGCCATAACGGAGAAGTAGAATGACCTCTCTTCACGAGTTATAACATCATCTTTATGCACCTGGTGTAAATGCCGGTTGGCATTCACGAAGGTGCCGATGCAGTGATAAAGAGGGCACAAACTAGTTCTCCGGTTCGATGATGTTGGCTTGTACTTGAATCTTGGAGTGGCCTCATCGCTCTCCCGATACCTCCGACAAATATCTTCGCGATGATATGCCTCCTCCATTTCTTGACGATGACGTTCGCTCAATGAAGAAACCTCTACCGAATGGCGGTCCACGATGTTCTTCATAGATTCGTACTTACCCTCACAAGGGAACGGTAGATCGAAGTCGATGCGGGGAATGTCATGGGAGTGACCAGTCTTGATGAGGGAATCCGTGCGCCTCCTCCTCAAAACGTCTATCTTCCCTGCATCGCTACCGTACATACGTTCTCCCATCGTGTCCTCTTCGGTGTCGAGCTGCTCCTCTTCCTCTTCCCAAGGCTCGCTCCCATGCCGGCCTTGGGACTCCTCCTCCTCTAGGCGCTCCTCCTCCTGCTCCTCTAGGCGCTCCTCCTCCTGCTCCTCTAGGCGCTCCTCCTCCTCCTCCTCTAGGCGCTCCTCCTCCTCCTCCTCTAGGCGCTCCTCCTCCTCCTCTAGGCGCTCCTCCTCCTGCTCCTCCTCCTCTAGGCGCTCCTCCTCCTGCTCCTCCTCCTCTAGGCGCTCCTCCTCCTCCTCTAGGCGCTCCTCCTCCTGCTCCTCCTCCTCCTCCTCTAGGCGCTCCTCCTCCTGCTCCTCCTCCTCTAGGCGCTCCTCCTCCTGCTCCTCCTCTAGGCGCTCCTCCATCTCGTGGTGCTCCTCCTCCTTCTCCACTCTCGGTGGTTTTCTCCGAACGACGGTCTCCGCCCCTACGCCTCGCCCTGTAATAAATAAGGAAAAAAATGAAATCACTATCGCAGAACCACATTAAGGTATTAATTTTGCTCATGTTTGCAAAGTAAATTCTTTCAGACTTGTTTTAAATAAAGAGAAAATAAATAATATATATATATACATACACACACACACATACCTATCATAAGATGTTTAAAACAATGTATATATATAATTATAGTAAACTTACGTGAAAATAAACTAGTTATCCATAAAAACTGAATTGTTTTTCAATAATTCTGTTTTCTATGGTTTCCTGAATCATTAAAGAAAACGCTAATTTATGTGTACGCTAACTACGTTATTTGTTTCGTCTTCCGTCTTCAAAAAGTTTAAGTTTAATTTTAAGTTTAATGAAGTTAATGTTATTTGTTTCTAATCGTAAAACACTACACACATCTATTGTAAAACACTATATATATATCTATATAGATTTGTCATTAAATACTATATATGTATATACATGTATCGTAAAAATTTATAAAATCTATGGTAAGACCATATTGGGGACAGGACACATTAACCTATTGAATTTCGACAGTCGTGAGGCTCTTCTAAGTGAGAATACTGGGGCCGTACCAGTTAATTCTCACAGTACCATTTAATTCTCACAGTACTAGTTAATTCTCACAGTACGAAAATTATATAAAGTAAGAAAAACCTATTAAAAGAATTACGAAACCATAAATTAACAGAGCACAACGTGTCAGGCATAACCTATCAGGCATAACCTATCAGGGTATAAGTTATGAAATCACATACTAAAAAATCACTTAATAAAAGCACATAAATAAAAGCACATAAATAAAAGCATAATAAACACTGCATAAATAAACGATAAAATAAAATTATGTTATAATATGAAAAAAAAATTTATATATATATATATACACACACACATCTATCAATAAACACTATAATATATATATACATATATATACATCTATCTTAAAAATTTCTAAAATCTATGGTAAAACCTATTGGGGACAGGACATATTATTGACATTTTAACCTATTGAATTTGGACAGAAACCGTAAGAGGCTCTTAGTGAGAATACTGGGGCACTACCAGTTAATTCTCACACTACTACTTAATTCTAACAGTACCAGTTAATTCTCACAGAACGAAAATTATATAAAGTAAGAAAAACCTATTAAAAGAATTACGAAACCATAAATTAACAAAGCACAACGTGTCAAGCATAATCTATCAGGGTTTAACTAATAAAATCACATACTAATCATCACATATGAATAAAAGCACATAGTAAACACTGCATAAATAAAGACTAAAATAAAATTAAATGTTATAATATAAAATATAAATTTTTTCTACTTACGTTCAGAGGAGGACTCGAAGATGGAATCGTCGAGCCTCTCCAGAATAACAGAGCAATCTAGCAGAGAGTCCATTTAAACTGGCAAAACACTTGAAAAACACTTGAAAAAACACTTGAAAAAACTATAGAATTATACAGAGCAAGATCATGTATTGGATAATTCTACTTTATGAAAAACACTCCAATGTAAGTTACGATAATGCAATACGCAGGCGCAGACTTATGTGTTATCTATCTAGTCGATAGATGGGAGTGTGGAAGTATTTAAAAAGAAAAAATATTACCGATATGACGTGACAAGTGACGTTTCAAGATTCACGTAAAGAAGTGATACGAGCATATATATAGAGCACCAAAATAAATGAAAATAAGGCGGTATTCTTCTTTTTGGGGCTTAACGAACCTCCCTATAGGTCCTATCCAGCCATTTTCTGAGCATTGCAAACATTGGGCTACAGAAAGGGCTATATCCTTGTGAGAATCAATGGGTAGGTAACATAGATACTAAGGTGAGAATGTGAGTTTTAGTTCTTATATTCTCACGAAATTCCTTATTGAATTAATTCGGTTAGAAATGTGAGATGGCTTGATGTCTATTGAAAAACTAACAGTTTACCCATTGGGTGTTGTAGACCGTCGTGTACTTAATTTGTACTTATGTGTACTATTACGAAATGATATCGCCTTCATAAATGTAGACTCGGTGAAAAAATACAAATTAGTTTTTATTTTTATTTTTTTTAGTTGAAATCTTTCAAAACATCTGATCATGTGTTTAAAAAGGGGGGAAATTTAACCTTCAACTGTCCTCCCCCAAAACATTTAAGTTTATATTATACATGTACTTGTAAAATTACAGCACTTCTGCATTAGACTTCTTCATCATAGCACTTCATTAGGACTCCCTTGTTAGCAGCCTTGCTGCGGGGAGGGGGCAGAGGCCCCTTGCCTCCTTAGTTATTTTTAGATTCCGGCCTGAGCCATGGTCGAAAGAGGTCGAACCTCTACCCCTGTAAATTCAGAGCAGTACCTGTATATTTTTAAGAAGTAAACCACAGTAAAAGAAGTTTTTATCTTTTTCCTTCGAGCCTTGTTCTCTTCAGGAACTTAGTCAGTTAAGTCGACAAGTTATAAAAGAAAAGTCGATAATTTTAGTATCAGAGAAAGTATCAGAGAAAGTATCAGAGTATGATAGAAAAAGAAGAATTAAAAATTGGCGACCCTTTGCCCAAATTAAGAGACAACCCAAGCACCATAGAAGATATCGGCATAACAGTCTGGCGAGTCTGTAGCCAAGAGTTTAACAAGAGGGGACCTAAAAGAATTAGAATGTTATAGAAGAAATATCCGTTGCTTGACTCCTAACTAGAACCCCCGTCGATTACGAACCGACTCAGGGCCATAAAAGGGGGGTTAACACATACATATATACTATATATACATATATATACATATATATTAGTGATGTAGCGGATGTCATTTTTTTCACATCCGCGGATGCGGATGAGGATGTTTGATTTCAACGTCCGCGGATGCGGATGCGGATGTCTACATTTTCGTTATTTTTTAGGACATATTCGAGATTTGTTGTGTTTAACGTATATAATAAGTTATTATATAGAGAGAGCTGTAGCTATAATGTAGTATAATTGATTAATTGTACAATAATTGCTGTACTTTTCTCTGAACATATAAAATAATATCAAGCATCTAACTAATATAGAAATCAATTAGTGAATTCGTCTGCAAATAAATTCGTTATATTTTGTTGAGTTTCAGCCACAATTAGAAACCATAATTGTGTTACCAGGATGCGGGACGTGAACCCAACTCAAATGCACCCCACCGACCTCTTTCTCCAACCTCCACCCTTATAGAAAGAGATTTTTAATTAGCTGATAACTATTTATATTAAGTTTAAAGTTTTATTAGGCATATTTATAAATGAGTAATTAAAAAAAGTAAACTAAGATGTTCATCGTTAATGTTCAAACTTAATTATAGGAAGGTTATGCTTAAGGAACATTAATTTTTCTGCCTTTTCTGCTGCCAGTCTGTTTCTCTTTTCATCATATATTAATCCAGCACTGCTAAATAATCTCTCGCTTGGTACGTTTGTTGGAGGACAGGCTAAATGTTTCTTTGCAAGTTTACTCAAGTATGGATAGATATTCTGCGTATTTTTCCACCAACTAATAGGATTGTCACATGCAGCCAGGCGTTTTTCTTGGTGATAGCTCTCGATCATTTTTACTACATCTTTTGACATCGCGTATGTCTCGTCATTGCTGCTTGACTCAAGAAACTGAGAGACAGATTCTGATAGATTTGCTTGTTGAAGGTGTTGGTTCTGTCACTAAAACTTTTATTCTTTTGGTGGGTGGCGAAGCGACAGATTCAAGAGATTGAAGCTCTTCAACTGCTTTGCCAAGTGATGATTTAACTCGTTCTAATGTACTAGGTGAAAATAACTTAGCTTTGTAACGTGGATCTAAGTAGGTTGCAAGAGAGTAACTCCATACAAGAACAGCCTTTCGTCTTGTCGCTTGCATCACTTTTGCGCACAATGAACTAGTTCTATTAATATAGTAGAATTTGATAATTTCCGCTTATTAATGACGTTTTATCTCAACGGTCCACATCCGCACGACATCCGCAGTCCAAAGTGCGGAAGCGGACGCGAGAAAATGTGCGGATGTTCCGCGGATGCGGATGTGACCTACATCACTATTATATATATACACACAAATATATATATATATATATATATATATATATATATATATATATATACACACATATATATATATACATACATATATTTATATATACACATATATATATATATATATACACATATATACAGGGCGTCCCAAAAAAAATGTATACACACTTTAACAGCTGATAGCTCAATTGATGTTTCTTTCTTTCCAAGTTAAACCCATTAGAATTAATAATGGCAGTCAGACTAAGCTTTGAACAAAGGAAATTCATTCTAAAATGCTACTGGAAGTGTGAAAACGCAGTTGAAGTGCAAAGACAGTTTAGGAGGAGTTTCAAACAGATCCACCAACGCGACTTACCATCACTCGAATTAGAGATAAGTTTGAAGCCGATGGAACTGTTCAGAATGTCCACAAGAAGCGTTCCGGAAGACCACGGACATTGACAAGCCCCACAAAGCAAGAAAGAGTACTGGAAACGTATCACAAAGTCCAAGAAAATCTGTGCGGCAAGCGAGTCGTGAGGTAGGAATTTCAGAATCGTCTGTCCAACGCATTTTGAAGCGCTGTCAATGGAAAAGTTACATTCCAAGATTAGTCCATGCTATTAATGAAGATGATCCGGACCGAAGAGTGGAGTATTGCGAGTGGTACTTGGCACGATGTGGATGTGGATTGGACGAAGGGGTTTCGTAGAATACCCTCCGCGTTCACCAGACCTCACACCACTAGACTTTTTTATGGGGATACTTAAAAGACAAAGTCTACGCTATAAAACCTTCAACAGTCGCTGAATTGAGAGCAGCCATTGAACGAGAATGCACACACATACCAAACGAAATGTTTCGTGATGTTTGCGATTCCATTGCTTCGCGTTATCAGCAGTGCCTGGACCAGAACGGACGTCAGTTTGAAAACAGGCGTTGACAAAACAATTAAATAATGTCTGTAGATTCTATTACATTTTGAAAATGAAATGTATTTTAATAAACACTGCCTTTATAAGTATTTAAAGTGTGTATACATTTTTTTGGACGCCCTGTATATATACACACACACATATATATATATATATACACACACACATATATATATACATATATATATATATATATATATATACATATATATATATATATATATATATACATATATACACATATATATATACACATATATATACATATACACACATATATATATATATACACATATATATACATGTCCCAAAGCTGGATCCTCTCTGCTTTGCAGATAGCTGGTGAGGGAAGCTATATTTATGGGACCTCTTTGCGAGAGACCCGTTGCCCACGTTGGGCTAGCATCATGAAAAATAAAAACTATGGTATTTGTCATTTACCATTACTTATTCGGACTATACTGGATTTAATTTTCTCAGAAGAGTTCCTTGTTCCATGCACGGTCTGTGTCTAACATATATATATACACATATCAAAGCTATTGACTTCTCCTTAGGGAACCGGAGCTTACAGATGAAAAGAAGGATCAACACAACGGCAAACATTTTCATTTATTTGTACATCAGACGTTTCGACAAATCTTTTGTCATCATCAGTGAGTTAAGTCTTAAAACCTTAAAACAAAATTGAAAAGTGAAAGTTACATCAATACAATATTAAAACCATTAAAATTAAAACCTTAAAGCAAAATGAAAATTGCATCAATACAAAATTAAAATCATTTAAATTTCATCACTATAAAAACTAAAATTAAATTAAATTTCATCACTATAAAAACTAAAATTAAATTACCTCAATAGGTAAATACACAATGTTTACATCCACCTCCATACTTGGCAAAGTCTAACGGAACACTAGATGGTCAGAGGATTAGAAAGGGTATGTCTGTGAAAACGGTTGGTTAGTCAAAAGAGTCGTAATTTGTAGGATGAGCTATTATTATTAAGGGAGGGTTTGTTTCTATAGATGTACAAAGATTCTAAAATTCGGAGTTCTGTAAGGTTATTGGATCTAGTTAAAATTTCAAACTGAGTTTTGTGAAGGGGATGGTCGTTTTCATTACTGTGGTTTCTAATTGCGGATTGTGGAGGGCTACTGAGGGGACGGTTGGTACGGACTGACAAGCCCAAATGTTGAGAAAGGCGCACCTCCAGTTGGAGTTGAGTGCTGCCAATATACGCAGCCTTACAGCTGTCGCACGTGTATTTGTAAACAACATTGGGGCATACAGTTTTGGGGAATTCATCTTTGAACTTTAAAAAATTTGATAATTTAAGTGGGTTGACGAAGGCGAATCTAAAATTATTTGGGGATAACTAGACTTGAGTAGTTTGGACAATTCACCTCGATACGCAATGATAAATAACCATAAAAAGGTAATTTAATATATCTGGTTTCTTTTGTACTGTAGTTACGGGGAGTTTAGTATCAAAAGTGTTATTTAAAAATTTCTTTAATTGGTTATCGAATAGATGAGAAGGGTAGTAATTGTTAATAAGTACTGTTTTAAAAATTTAAATTCTTCGTTTAACGAAAAGTAATCCGAACAATACGGTAACTTCTTGTTAATAAGTACTATATCAATAATCTATATTTATAAAACATACAACTTAAATAATGGTTCCCAAGCCAGTAAAAGTTGTTTCCGAAATAGTGAAGTATGGAACTTATTATGGGCCCGTTTAACTAAAACATCCAGGAAAGGTAAACTATTATTTGTTTCGTTTTCACACGTGTACTTAATATTACTATGTTGTTTATTAAGATAATCAAGAAAAAGTTTACGTGTGAAGGATGGTTAAATATTAAGAAAGTGTCATCCACGTATCTTCTGTAATATATGGGTTTAAAACTACTAGGACAATTTTTCAACCAAATTTCTTCGTAATGGCAAAGAAATGCATTTGCTAATGTTGGGCTTAACGGGAACCCATAGCTACCCCATCAATTTGGCTGTAAAGGTTGCTATTAAATAAGAAAAGATTATCAAAACACACTATTTCGAGAAGGTTTTTAAATTGAGTCTGAGTGAGGCCATTAATAAGAGTATTATCAGTAGTGAATAACTTATTTAGTATGATATTTAATGTTTCTTTTAACGGGACATTAGTAAACAATGACGAGACATCAAAACTGGCCATAGTAAGAGAATCGGCATGATTGATCTCTTTTATCTCTTTAGCAAAATCAAACGAGTTGTTAATAGAATAATCATTAAAGGTGAGTTTTGAAAGCAAGGGAACGAAGAATTTGGCTAAATTATAATTGAATGTACCACATGCCGAAAGAATAGGTCTTAGTGGGAAATTTGGCTTGTGGACTTTAGGTAAACCATATAGAATTCCTGGATTAGAACCAGAAGCAAATAAAAAATTGTATGTATTGTCAGCAATAATATTACTATTTTTTAATTTACGCAAACACCGTTTTCACAGACATACCCTTTCTAATCCTCTGACCATCTAGTGTTCCGTTAGACTTTGCCAAGTATGGAGGTGGATGTAAACATTGTGTATTTACCTATTGAGGTAATTTAATTTTAGTTTTTATAGTGATGAAATTTAATTTAATTTTAGTTTTTATAGTGATGAAATTTAAATGATTTTAATTTTGTATTGATGCAATTTTCATTTTGCTTTAAGGTTTTAATTTTAATGGTTTTAATATTGTATTTATGTAACTTTCACTTTTCAATTTTGTTTTAAGGTTTTAAGACTTAACTCACTGATGATGACAAAAGATTTGTCGAAACGTCTGATGTACAAATAAATGAAAATGTTTGCCGTTGTGTTGATCCTTCTTTTCATATATACACATATATATACACATA